>JASCZW010008148.1:0-54386 GCA_034211315.2 Aedes japonicus
TTCAATCGTCCACTCCAGCAAAGTTTTCTCGTAATCGTTTATGACACTTGTTTTTAAATGAAGGAATCGTCACGATATTATTATCTAAATGAAGACTAACCATGTTTTCTTTATTCCAAGCACATCTTCGGTGGCGCAACCCGAGTATTGTCACTTTTCACAAGACATAAAATGTAATGAGGCCAATTATACGTTCCTTTGACTACAAAAACAAATATGTTCCCTAGTTTGAATTGATTCGGACTAGGGTTCGGTGGTAGATCTGATACCCCGTAACGCACCACGAAAAGGTGATCTACCAGCGTTACGGGTTAGTAGAGTTACCAGTGTGACTGATCTGGGTATTCAACTAGATTCAAAAATGTCCTGCACCTTTCTGTGATCAAATCAAAAGCAACTTCACAGTTGGGCTTCATTTCCAAAGTGGTGAAGGGTTTTTCCGACCCACACTGCTGGAAGTCATTGTGTTGTGCACTTGTCCGTACAACTTACCAGGATCATGGGTGCCTCAGAATCTAACGAATTCAGAAGGCTCTGAAAAACTTGCGGTAGCGAGATCCAGACAATTGCAACCATATTCTGCTAGATGGCAACTACTAGGTTTGGACACGCTGGAACGACGGCGAAAAATACAGCAGTCATCGTTTATTTGCCAGCGAACCCAATATTCATAAGGTGGCAAAAGCTGGAAGGATGCGCTGGGCAGGACATGTTGCAAGAAAGCCGGGCAATCCGGTTGGTTCAAGACGACGTGGGGCGCAACGAGCAAGATGGTCAGACCAGGTGGAGTAAGACCTAGGGAGTACAAGGTGCCCAAAGAAATGGAGAGGAGCAGCCACGAATCGGGCATTATGGTGGGATATTGTGTATCAGGCTATTTTATAGTATTGTGACGTTATGTCATGTAAATAAAATAATGTTTATTGCTAAACTATTGAATGGTGAAGCTGATGCCTCCGAACTACTTTCTATGTTGAACTTTCGTGTACCGAACAGAACCCTTCGAAACTCTACGTTGCTGCAACCAAATTTCACCGGAGTGTGTTGGATACAATGAACCGGTTTCAGCATGTTTTCGTGCCTTTACTGAAGTCAAAGAACTATTTGAGCTCAATGAACCATCTGGACGTTTCGTGTTTTTATTAGTTTATTAATTAAAAATTAATTTAAAAATTTAAATTCAATAAAAACATTTAACTTGAAATTAGAAGAAAAATTAATGTTTTCATTTAATTCCAACTACCTTTCCTTATCTTGACAGATACGCGTATTTGCCCATGAAACACTGAAGAAGTCTGCAAATTGTAGATGAAATACGCGCATCTGTCAAGATAAGCAAAGGTAGTTGGAATTAAATAGAAAATACATTTTTTTCTTTTAACTTCTATTTGCAGGTATTCCACTAAACAGCTCAAACCCACTTGGATTAAAAAAAATTATATATATATTTTTTAAATAATAATTCAAACACAAATACAAATAATATTCCAACTGCAAATATAACTATCCGAATCCTGCAGTCATTGAAGATGATGGGCAGACCACCTCGTTTGTCTGTTTTGTAGTTTGAACTCGATTTAGGCAAATGCTCTTCCATACTGTGTTTCAATATTAGTAGCTTTGAACAGGTCTATGTCGTTTAGAAATGTCAATAAAAATAAAAATAATATGATTTCATAACTAATATTACCAAATTTTGTTTTCTTTGCAGGTACGTTTTGCTACATTCGGGTTGTATCTTGGTAAGAATATGAATAATTTATCTTGAAGACTAATAAGTCTTATTTGCATTCAATATCAATACACACAACAATTTTGAATCGATTTTTCTGAATCCACTGATGTTGCAGCTTTCAACAGAAGCTAAATGTGTTAAGAAGGAAACGAAAACCGGACAGGATTGTGACTTAGTTCAAAACCATCTTCATTAGTCAAAACATTAACAAGCATTCAAACCCACCTGTAACGTTCTCGACGTTATCGAAGAACGTTTAACAAAATGTCGATCCATGGCAAAGTGCTAGTGATCGTAATTTTTGAACTGCTCCATGATCAATTGCTTATGAAGAATGTAAAACCACAAATTACTGAGTGCTCAGAAAAAAAGTGTACATTACATAATGTAATCTGAACCTTTCCTGAAAAAATGACGACAACCGTGAATGGATTTTTCAAGTTTATAGCAAGGTACTGGCTTGGTTAAAAGTTATATCATATTTATAATGATCTTCCAGCTGTAATTAAAATCTGCAATCCGATAACACATTTGTGACAAACTCTCAGTTTTTCGTCTTGAACGCATGAAATTTATATGATCTCTACATAATTCACCACCGCCCGCCCAGCTTATCAAGTCAGAATCCAAGAGTTGTTACCGCCATATTGTAAATGTGTACGTTTGAGATTGAAACGATCTGTTAAAAGTGCACGATAAGGTCGTGTGTGACTGTGGACATCACAACGAAAGCGTATTTGGGAATCTATGAATCGCATCTGAATTCACCGTGACCAGCATATTTTCAAGTGCTCTGTCAGCTAATAATTTGTTTCCTATAAGAAAAACGTCAAAAATTAACCTACTGCACACGAATGGTAATAACATAACTTTTAAATAGGATACGTAACAATTAAAAGACGAATCCTGGTAACTGTGAGCTTTTTAGTAAAATACCTGTAACTAGAAAATAAGAGGAAAGATTAGTAATTTCTTTTTGATAGTAACAACCTTTATTGTTTATCTTTAAAGATTGTGTAACATTACATGTTTTGGTCTATTGTCACTTAAAGTCAGTCATTTATTGATTAACATGACACAAAATTTAGATCTGTTATCAGCTACTGCTCATATAGTTTTCATAATTTTAAAGAGTATATTTCAAATTGCTTAGTGTTTTTCAACAAAAAACTTCTTACTAGCAATCGAAATCAAGAAACATTGTAGAATAATTAAAATTTTGATCGCTTTTTTCAATTCAATTTTCTGCTATTTTGAGTTAAATTTGAATTGAGTTTGCTTTAATCTCAGCGATCGTGTTTTTGTAAATCTCATCTACTCTCATATTTCTCATATTACGGTGACTTTCCGCTTCTCTCACTCTCAACTACTATAATGAACACACAAATCGGCAAGCTTTCGATGTTGTCTGTTTAGTCTATTCGAACCTAGGTGGCAGCTCAGAGCACGTGTGTATAGAGATGTATACGAAAAAAATAGGCGGTCACGTTAGATTTTCAGCTGTCCGTTAGATTTGAGCGCAAATTGTGGAAACCACTGAGGAACATTTTGAGAGACTTCCTCCGAGGCAGTGTATTAATCATTCAAACCGTTTTATTGTTGCCGGATTTTTCGAATTCAAAACTAAATTTAATTATAACAATCGGAATAATTATCTTCTCTCCTATTTCAACGATCATTTCAATTGATGAAATTGGAACATATTTAGGAAATGAAAGACACATACGATTAAACGCCTTTCCTCACCCAATAAATTTTATTGCCACCAACTACCCAATATGTCAACCCTAAACGCTTACATAAATCATTAATCGATGAATGCTCAGTCACTCTCAGTTGGCTGTGCCTCCATGGATGACTATCAATCGGCTCTCAAAAGCAATCGAAACCAATAAGTTTCCTACTCTCGGATTTCCCTTCCCAAGCCTTTTCAAGTTGCCTCCATTCATGTGCTCGATGCTGAACGGAAAATGTTAGCCGACTGGTATGTCCACAGTCCCCGCGCATTCCACCGATCGTCATCTCTCTTCTACACACAAAAGTTATGCGTGTCGTGCGCATTTACCACAGTTAAGTCAATATGTACTCTCCGGATGACCACACGGATTCTGATGCAAAAACCTGTCCCCGGTGCAATATCACGCTAGCATAAATGTCACGATATTCAAATTCGAATTTGTCCTCGAGGCCAGTTCCTCGGACGAGTCTTTTCGAAGCGGTGACTAATACTCAGGAGAGGTTTGTCCGATGGAGTTCAAGTTTCCAACATCAACGGATGTCAACAGGGGTTCAACAGTTCAACAAGTGGTTGGATAATGCAGTGAATGTCGTACCCTCCGATTCGATCTGCTTTCCATAAATCTCCTGGTCGGTCCCTCGAGATCGCCGATCGCACATTCAATTAGCGGCGACTAATGTTGCCATTAGGGGCGAAAAGGAGATTTCGACTTTATAATAGGATTGTGAGGCCCTTCATTGGTGCAAACGGGTGTGGCTTGCGGGGAAATGAATTTAACGACGAGTATAAATCACGTTTTCCTCTTTCACGTTCCGTTTTCAAGTTTTGCGCTGTTGAGACCCTTTCGGAAGTTACTGTGACACACGATTTGGATGCATTGGAAGAGTTGCATTATTATGTGGCTATTTGATTTGAGGGAAATTGAAAGGGGCGTTGTCTTTAGGCAATATGGAGAAGACTGGTGGTTGTTAATTTGACACCCTACAGGGTGCGGCAGAAAATAATGCGAAAATGTTCAAACTTGAGTATTGGGTTAATTCGTGACTAATTTCTGATGACGTGGTACAAATTGAGAGCATGCGTTTATCTTTATAGAGGGCGTTTGTTCACCAGCTATCTGGACAGGAGTTTTATACGGAACATTAAACTGTCAAAGTTCGCGAAGAAATATCCGGTGTCGCAGACCATCTGTACCTGTGGCTTGAAGTGCAACGTTTACATTGCGACTGGAACCGTCAACCAGGAAATTTATCTGAACGAGTGCCTACAAAAACGTCTACTGCCTTGCCTGAAGCGACGCAGTTGTTCCGTTCTATTTTGGACGGATTTGGCATCTTGCCATTACGGAAAAAAGGCCATGGAGTGGTATGCTGCCAACAACGTTCAAGTGGTGCCCAAGGAGAAGAACCCTCCCAGCACGCCAGAGCTCCGCCCAATCGAACAATATTGGGCAATCGTCAAGCGGAACCTTAAGAAGACTCAAAAAGCTGTTGTGAGCGAGAAATAGCTCAAGGCAAACTGGCGTTCTGCAGCGAATAAAGTGGACTGACGATCAATCGCACCTCCACTCGATGATCTCGGTCCTGGGAGTGCTGTTCAACATTTCGAAACACGCGGAAACCCTCAACACCGGTGGCCACTTCCAAAATCGTCAAATCCCTCAAACATGGTCAGTACATCTGCCTGGAACACGTCGACCTATGCTCGTCGGCCATCCTGGATCGGTTGAATCCGATCTTTGAACCGGACGAAAGTCTGTTAATTTCGGAGAAAGGAGTCGACGGTATCAATGAATCGGAGTTGATCCGCAAGCACGTCAATTTCCGGGCATTTTTGACACTGGATCTGAAAAACGAAGAAATCTCCCAGGCCATGCGTAGTCATTGCATTTGGAAGCTTACGGAGAAGATGACCTGAAGCGCGTGGTTTTCAAGAGTGGTGTCCGGGACAATTGGACAGTTCATTCAAAACTCTGAACGATTCTCTGGAGGAGTCCTTTACTCGAAGACATTCCCGAGCAGCCTGCCATTCTACACAGAGGAGCAGGTTGTTCACTTTCGACGGGTTATGGAATTCAACGAAGGCCTGTGATTGTCACCCAGATTGACACGGCTGTTTGACTACGAAGAGTTTCTGAAAAAAATTGCGCTGTTGAACCATCGTTTTGGGATCGATTTGAGACGATCGCAGCTGGCCCACTCCGAACAACTTGTAGCGCTGAGACTTGACCAGCGGGAAGCTAGTGCCTGCTTGGAACAGCCAGAATATCAACAATTGATCACCCTATGGATTCAGCAATTCCGGGAAATTTCGGCCGAGGATTCGACCGAACAGCTGATTGCATCAACTGTACAATTGGCCAAGACCGAACAGCTGATTGCTCAACCGTACAATTGGCCAAATATCGCAAGTTTGCGACGACATTTGAGTACAGCGGAGTACAGCCACAAATTTCTGATAGAAATGCAGCCGCTGTACGACTACTTTTTGCGGAAATCTCTGTCAAGCGATTCTCCGATTAACCACGACTTCATAGCGAGTGTTTGTTCACACAATCTAGACACGTTCCGGCTGTTGAAGCACATAGGTAGTCCTCAGCACGTAACCTTCTCGACCAATTGGTCCAGTCTGGAACACATTTGGGTGCCTTCTGAAGCACTCCCATCAGGTTTCTGCAAGAACATCACGGCCTGCCAGCACCAATACCGTCGACATGTCTACAACTTTCATTTGAATTCGTTGGCTATCGATCACGTTTTTTTGCTATCAGAACGACACCGAAGATAGCTATGAAACTCAGCTGGATCAACCATCTAATCATTCACTCCTCTGACCAATAGCAGAGAGCTACGGTCCAACGGTTTGGGTGAACTCCCGGAATGGCGCAACACTTTGAAGATGCTTCGCAATACGATCTGGACGAACATGGTCGCTTGGAGAAAGCGATACGATCAACACTTTGTTGGACTGGGCAGAGCTATTGGACAAGCCCGTAAGCTGCTGGTAGAGTACGAATGTGTTCAAAAATGGTTCCAAGACAGTCAACGGACGGTCGAAAGCGTAAAGTTTTTCGAAGACGTCCACTTGCTTGCCGAAGAACAAAAAAAAATGTCTACAGGTATCAAACGAGCTTCGATCGAATGTGTCCTATGCAAAGCTTCGGTCCAGTGCAATCAAATCAGCAACAAAGATACTAGTACCGAAAGGTAACGAAAAGCGCACAAACTATTGCAAGGTGCAGACTACAAGGTGTACTTCGGACCTAGGGGTTCTACAACAGTGAACCAATTTTATGAAGAGCAAGAGTTCTTCCCTTCCCTATCCGATACATTTGAAGGCTTACATGGGTAGCCTTTGTGCCACGAAAAATTTACGGAAAAAGCAAATGTTTACGGTTGTCAGTTAAGCCCTAATGAAACGGTCTCTTCTCACTGTAGTCACTAATGAAATTTTGACAGCCGTCATTCATGAAAATGGTTCAACCGCTGCCCTGGGTGTGAGTGACGTCGTAGATAAATAATAGCAGCGGGTGGTCGAATTACTAACGCCATCTGTAGGAAATTAGAAGGACCTTTCAGGCAGCCTAGTAAATACCCACATTTCTGGAAATTAAAACAAATCTGAAGTACTAATGTTATTGAAATTTATTGGAACTTCTATTTTATACCTACCTATCAATTTGCATGTTTTTTAAATCTATTTAAAGGAATTTCATAACATCCTACATTTATAACAAACGATGTTACGAAAACGGAAATTTGTTTGTTGTCAAGTTTTTCACGCAACAGCCATGAATAAATATTCAGACCTCTTCTACCTCGCCGACCTGCACGACTTTGGAATTATATTCTACCACTGATGGACCGAGAGTCCTCGATGGATTCATTTGGTGAGTTCATTCCAGTTAAAAAAAAATCAATCAACTTCTTATCATTAGATTGACTACAACGGAATACCCTCGATTGCATGGAATTTATGGTTCTCCGAATTAATAGGGATAGTCTGCCCCTTCCTTTATCTTGCGCGAAGTGCTGATAGAGGTTACAGCAACTCGAGCGGGTCCTAAAACGTGTTCAGTTGCCTATCGTGATAAAATGTACAATTGTATATTGATTGCACTGCTGCAAAACAGTTGCAGCTATTGAAATTAAATGAAATTACTTTCTTTACCCTGAGTCTTAGTTGCATGCTGGCGTGCAACTTGAAAAAGTCAGAAGGATGTGGTTCGGGAATTATCTACAGAGACGTTCTGGAAGAACACCTCCGGTCAGCAGACAATGCGTTTTTTGATCGTTTGAAGCAGGTCATTGCTCTCAAACGTGGTCATCTTAAATTAAATCGAACAGTGAACTGTTTCAGGAGAATTGGTGTGAAACCGAAATAATGTTGTTTTCAATGTAGCACTTCAATTGCCTGTACAGTGTGTCTCACAATAGGTGTCACTTTTTTTCAGACTTGGTTTATTTCATCTGGGTAATTTTAACAGCGGAATTGAGTATACCCGTTTTGAGTGTATTCTTTTGACAGCTTATCGCTGAAGATAAATGAGCAATCCCATGATGAATACTAGAGGGTTTAAGCTGTTTAGTGGAGTACCTGTAACTAGAAATTAGAAGAAAAATTAGTATTTTCCATTAGTACGAGGCACTGAAGAAGTCTGCACATTGTAGACGAAATACGCGTATCTGTCAAGATAAGCAAAGGTAGTTGGAATTAAATGGAAAATAAAAATTTTTCTTCTAATTTATAGCTAAGCAATCCCGTTTGTTTATATTTATCAGCTACCATGGAAGCCATACGGACGTGGCTGGATAGCTCAGTGGTTATAAAAAGCAGTCTCACTTGCGCTTTCATTGATCGCATCACTTACCACAGTGAATCCATGATCTATAAATAACCTGCCTCACTAACACAAATCTATCCTTCCCTTGACAATTGTGGAGACGCAGAGGTAAACACGGTCTCTATCCAACGATTGTCAAACTAATCATCCTTCCCGCCTCCCCAAAGGCCGTGAGGACGTGGCCGGCGCCGGTACTGATCTATAAATAGAATTAGTGAACTTGTACATTGATGATGCAAAGCCTACTCCCAAGCTCCATCTACACGGAAGAAAAAAGTATCCATTTGAGCAGTTGCGCGTGAAGTCAATCTTGCGTATAGGCAGTTACACGACCCGTTAGGTATAATAACTAACTTTTGGGTGAATCGTACCCGAAAGTAGCGTTATTTATACCCAACGGGTCGGTTAACATACCTATACCCAAAATTGGCTTCCCACACGCAACCGCTCAAATGGGTACTTTTTTTCTTCTGTGTATGTGGTTCTCTGTTCAATTACACTAGTTCTGATCGGTAACGGAGTAGCAACTACGCTACGCACGGTCTTTTATAAAAAAAAAATCAGCTACCATGAAAGCCATACGGGAGCAAGTTTTAAATTTGCAAATCTTAGACCGTGTAAGGCATTCGATAGCCTTAAGTTCGGAATGAGTAAGCGTTTTAATTCTCGTACCTTAAAATGGTTCAAGGAAACTGTAAATGTCCATCTTCAACACAAAGGAGGTGCCACACGAACTGCCAGAACGAATCAAATGTGTGAGGGAGCGAATAAGACGTAATCCGGCCGTAAATTGAGCAAACAATTTCAAATGTCCCCTGCTTCAATGAACAGACTCCTCAGACATGATCTGGAATGCAAGCCGTACAAGAAACAACGGGTTCACGGGTTGACGGAGCGTCAAAAGCAAGCCAAGGTTCTTTGGTTCAGCAAATGACTGCGAGATCTCGTTTTCGGATGAAAAGCTCTTCCTCCTTCAGGACAGTCATAATCAACAAAATGATCGTGTGTATGGCAAAACTCTTTCCAATATTCCAAGAGTTAAACTAGCTGTAGAACGCTATCAGAATGAATCAAAAATCATGGTATGGGGCGCCATTTCACGAAAAGAAAAACTTCCTCTTCTTATCATAGAAACTAACGTAAAAATCAACACTAAATATTACATCGAGCATGTTTTGAAGAACCATCTTCTTCCTCATGCTTCAACACTGTATGGGAATACACCATATTGTTTCCAACAGGACTCAGCTCCAGCGCACAAGGCAAAGAAAACACCAACGTAGTGCGCGGAAAATTTGCCCGATTTCATCACAAGCGAAGAATTACCTGCATCTTCACCGAATCTCAACCCCCTTGACTACTTTGTTTGGGGTTATATGCTTCAACATATAGGTTTTACGAAAGGGCTTACTTAAGATCGATTCAAGAAACATTTGCTTGATATTTGGGACCAAATTTCTCAGGAAATCGTGCGTGCCAGCTGCGATGGGTTTACAAAGCATTTGGGAAAAGTTATCAAGGAAAATGGCGAGAGATTCGAATTGAATTAATATGGTTTGTTTCTATCACATTTATCTTTCAAATGAAAAATCAATGCTATGATTTGGTTGATTTGTTTTGCTGAAATCCCCTTTTGTTTTAGTGACACATATTGTGAGACACCCTGTAAACCACCTTCTCCCATGGTAAGATGAATCGGTTTCACCAATGCATTTCGATTCCACAGCGCTGTGCATCTCTCGCTCTATGCTTTTAACGTAGGACTACGTCTTTGTTCTCTATACTGGGGAACAATTGAAAAAAAAAAAACTTCGCATTGCGACCATCACGAAAAGTGGTCAGATTTTGGACGTTAATATCTCAGTCATTTCTCAGAAGATATTCAAAAAATTGCACCAATTGAACGGAAATATTTCTACGTATTAACTGCAACAGAAAACAATGTTGATTTCAGACCACGTACAACAGAAAAATTCATGAATATTTCGCCTTATTGATCCCTTCAGGCCTAAGAAATCATATATGACCCCAAAAGGAAGATGACTGTATAAAACCATACACTGAATAAAACAAATTGTTTTACATCAATTTTTCAGTCTGGGAAATATAAAAAAAACATATGAGTCTAAGGCCTAATTGACGACCTAGAACACCCTGAATATGAAGTAGTTTAGGACGAGGCGTTGCACAGTGGGCAATTATGGATCCAAAATCCCATTAATTTAGACGGCGCAAGGTAGGAGCCCTGAAAAATAGCTTATCTTATGAGAAAAATTGAAGAAAATCGAATGGTGTTGGTTTAATTTAGGGTTGACCACAGTAAGCGTCCCATTTTGCAAATTTCTCCCCTCATTTTGGATGCAAACCAGAATTATTACCCAAAAACTAAATTTGGTGCTACTATATTGAACCCAAATGCACTGTACATTTGCAAAGAAAAGCTGAAGAACTGTATGGAACAAATTTTACTTTGATCAGATGCCAGGAAGTGGTCCATTTTACCCGATTTTCCCTAACACATGCATAAACTCATAAATAGACTGTTCCAGAAAGTATAAGCACACCTTCAAAATTACAAAAAAAGTCATGTTTTTATTAGTTTTAATAATTTTATTTGGCAAATCATATTTGTATTTGTGATTTAAATGATTTTTTACTCTCGTTCAATCAAAATATTTAATCATAGCCAAGACTCCTAACTTTTCCTCGAACATGACCCATTAGCTTCTGCACAGTGGTACTTCCCACCAGAGATGTAGTAAGAATTGGTGGCGCCCCTGGCAAGCCAAGAAAATGACGTCCCAACTTGCATAGCTTTTTGAATGTTTTGTTTCAATTATTCATGTTATACACTTTTGGATTATTTGTGACTTATGTTGACGAAATTGATTATATTATTGCAATTATTGCACATAATAAATTAACAATATTTTATCAATATCCACTAGTTTTTATTGTTACAACTTGTATTTGTGTTATATCGAGTCTTATAGATCAGTACTGCAATAAAATTCAGTTGAAATAACTTTTAATCACATTTATAATTACTGAAAGTTCAAATAATTCAAAACTTCATCTTACGTGCCTTTGCAAACTGATCAACAATAAAATGTCAAGTCAAGATCTGGTAGCGATTCCTTTTCTATCGAAAAGCCAAAGAGTCTGTCTTTTGTCATTCTAGAGCAAACATAGGTTTTTATTATGTTCAGCTTGCGGAAGCTTCGTTCACACGATGCCACTGTTACTGGAAAGTCAAAACATTCATACAGTAAATTCGATATTAGGAAACACATTTTGGAGATAATATCCAAGGATACAGTTAAATATGTCTAACGGAGCTAAGGCCAGGCAACATCTCACTAAAATTCCGTTTAAAAATTTCTACTTCAATTGTGAAAAGTCATAGATGCGAATTTGTTTTAAGAGAACTTGGGAAGCATGCACCGTGGCACTATTACATTTTGTCGGCTTAGCTAAACCAGGTAGACTGTTAAAAACGGAACAAACTGATCTCTTAAGAGCAGACACTGCTTGTCGTTTAGACGACTATCTTGTATCAGAATGTCCTTCCAATGATATTTCCAAAAACTTTTTAAGAGCAGTCCATCATTCCAACCGACTCGAAACTGAGTAAAATTGATAGCCGCGTGCGAAGTAGAGGCAAATAATTAATATGTAACTATAGGCAAGAGCCAAAGATTCTAGAAAGAAGCCTTACTCTAAACATCGATGGGCAAAAAAGAAGCGCAAAATTGGAAGGAGAATGCGAGCATGCCTTTCGTAGTTGCCATGTTATCAGTACACTCTTAATTTCTGTTTTGATTATTGAAAGTGAATTGATTAAATTTGTGCAAACATTTGTCACTACAAAATTTTAGATTTCAGCGCCCCTATGATTTGGCGCCCCTGGCGGGGCCACTTTCACCACCGCCTCACAACAGCAGGGGGCTTCCCATCATTTTGACCACTTTTGGCCAATCTTTTTTAAATTTTTGGATGTCGTCAGCTGTTTTTATGAATTTTCGAAGCTTGGCTATTTTGGTAGTCTGGCGGATTCATGTCATTCGGCATGAAACATACATTTTGACTTTGTACCATTCTAAAGTGTCCTTTGCGTCATGACATGACGCCAAATCAGGCCAAAACACTACTTGACCTTCGTAGCTGCTCTGATCATCGGCAATAATCGCTTCTGGAGACATTGCTTAACGTATTTCTGAGTGTTCATCGTCTCCGTTGTGATGTACGGACTAGATGTTTTATCACACTAGCACATTGCCTGCCAAACCATAACCTTCTTACCGAATTTTTCGGTAAAAATGGCCTTCTCCGTTTCGGGGATGTCTTTGTCTTCGCTTACAGTATAGAATTGTGGTCCGGGAAGCGTTTTGTAATCTAGTTTCACATACGTTTCATCGTCCATTATTAAACACTCAGAATTTCTACAGAATAACGGGTTTTTTCTGCTTCCGGTATGTTTTTAGCAACAACTATTGATTGGTTGAAGCGAGCGGCTAAATTTGTATACCAAAAAACGCGTCTTTAAAAGTTCTAAAACTCGTCAGAATACAACTGTACGGTGGAAATTGAAATAAAAAATTGAAGGCAAAAAAAACATTTTTTTATAGTACACCCCAAGTTGATGAAGGAAAATTGCTCTAAATCGGTCAATTTTTAGGCTACAAAAAATGTATATATGAAAATTCCATGAAATTTTCTACGCTACAACTTTGCGCAAGAATGTAAACGTCTATTTCTGCAAATAGTTTAGATAAAAAAGATAGTTTTTGTAATTCCATGAAAATGGGGACCACCCTAATTTTAGCCAACATAAAAAAATGGGCCTTAGTGATACAAACCATGTTGTACAATATCACTTTGCTGTAAAGTTTCAAGTTTAGGCGCTGGGAGCATGTTTCCTCGTAAATTTGTTATCTGGACCATAGTGCAATGGCGAGTCACTATTCTGAGTAACTACCACTACTATTAGAAGCAATGATCCCTACTAGGTAATATATTCCTTATGAAATGGTTTACCCTCTTGGGGCTAACAACCCAGATTTTCCAAGGCTCCATAACACCTTCGTCAAGAAATCTGCATCTTTTATGAAATAGTGCAACGCAGTCACACATGTTCAGAGCTTTCACTCTCCAGGTTACAAAAGCGACATTTATCTTCATTTAGCTTACCGATGAGCTTTAGGTGATATTTACTAGGACAGTGTCCGGTTATTTAACCTGTGTATAGGCTCAGATCACGTTTCGATAGATTTAGTAATCTATATGTATGACAAGCGTTTGGCTTTATAAAACGTTTTGATTGCCGGGCATTTAAGGTCTTGTTCCAGTTGTACTGTACCTTCGTTTTCTCCCAGAACTTAAGCTCCATTTTAAGAGCGCAATAAGATAAGCCAAAAAAGAGCTCGGGACCAATGAATTTCGTGGTTGATCCTTTTTTGCCAATTCATCGGCTTTTTCATTTCCGGCGATTCCGCAATGCCCAGGAACCCAGTATAGGTTAACAGTGTTGCGACAGGACAGGCGTTGCAGAAATTTTGAGCATTCCCAAACTAGTTTTGACGTATAAGTTTTTGATATTAAAGCATTTAGCGCTGCTTGACTGCATTATATTTGCATTTTTATAATTTCTTCTTATAGAGATTGCTGCACATTCTAGGATAGCATATATTTCAGCCTGAAATACCGTGGGCCATTCTCCCAAGGACACCGAAAAGTTAATTCCAGGGCCAGTTATTCCAGCACCTACCATACTGTCTTGTTTAGAGCCATCAGTATAAAAGTCTAATGATCCGCGCCGAATATTCGGCCCTCCTGCATGCCAATCCAGACGAGTCACGTCATGAATATGGAAATTGTGGTTAAAGTAGTTTATTCTCTGCATGCAGTCCTCATTCACCATTATTAGTGGACTTATTTGAAACTCTTTTGTGATACTCAGGTGTCCAATAAGATCCCTTTTGAGCCTTAGAGCACTTTTAAATGCATCCAATTCAATACATTGATTTAGAGGAAGAAGATTAAGTAGAGATTCAAGAGCTGTAGAGATTCAAGAGCGCAAAGCATTGCTCCGGTTATAGAAATGGTGGCAAGCCTTTGCAGCTTGTTCAATTTTATCTGTGCCGTTTTCTGTTTGGTTTTTAGCCACCAGATAAGTGACGCGTAGGTGACCTTACTCTTACTCTCCCATTCCCGGCAAAACTTTGACTCGAACCCCTGCGATGAGGCTCTCGACAGTACAATCCGAGATCTTCTCACTGGTAGAATTCCATTTCTTGCGAAAGTAACTGATGTTCTTACAAGGTTGACTAGTTTTCCGAAGATTCCCTTTTATAATTGCTCAGTATCTTTCGATGGGTTCGACACAGTGGAACAATTGGTAGATTAATATTGTTGGGTACAAATCGTTTATCATAAATGTTCCAAGATGACAGCAAATCCCTACACAGAAACAACAAATTTGTTGCACAGCCTACCATGATCTATTATTCGTTTCTTTCGATCCCATTCCGATGTATTTCGTATTCATTCCTTTTGCTTACAACAAGAATCAAAATCACAAGTGAGTTGAGCAGTGAAACTATCGAAGAGAAAGCTTAGTTTATATCACCTTTCTGAGTTCTACACCAGAAATAATGTACCAGCAGATTCAATAACATGTGATTTTCGACAAGCCGTTTCCTTCTAAGGTAGAAACAAAAATCGACTTCTCCCCTCTGATAATGATCCAAATCAATTGCATCTGCACTGCTTTGCGCAATGCCTAATGCTATAGTATGCACTTCTCTCACAATGAAAATTACCATCGATGAAACAAAAGCTCGTCAGCACCTCATCATCAATCAATGCAACCGACCACAACCCCATGGCCTACAGCTGGTTAGGATCCGAGCTTCATGACCCACACACCGCTGATCTGTTATGCTCGATCAGGTGGGTGCAACGAGAGCAATAAATCACATCACCATTGAAACACCGAGGAGGGGCGGTGCCCTAGCATCTGCATTCGATGATGAGAATTTCAATTATGACATAATAGAGCTGAGCCCAAACATTCAAATGAACACTAGCGGCGTGAAGTTATGGCATACGACGGAGAAATGTCTTTCGGAAACATTTCGAATCTGCATAAGTTGCTTCCCAGCTGGAGCGATGGACCGACCGCGGAATTAATCGAATTCACTGACCCGAATTTTTATATCGATGCTAGACGGGGATGGGTCAGAGTGAGCAGTGAGCGGCGAAAGCTGCGTGCAAGATTTTGGGGTTTGTCTATAAATTCGGTGTGTTTTATCCAACGTAATAAATTGGGCGAACGGGGTGATAATTATGAATGCGATCATTTATCACCGCTCGAAAACCAGTCTAATGGGCTTTCTATTCAGCGCATTTCCAACTAATCAGCCCTTATATTGTCTGGAATGGGTGTTTTAAATCTTATTAGATAAGGCCCGGTGGTTTATTGGGCTTACGATGGAGTTGAAAATTTATGATTGTGGTTCAACGGAAGAATGGAGACAGTTTTGAGAAACTGGACTACTGTGATCAATACGAAATCGAATTGTTGATTAACTACCAGCTGGTTAACAATTTTGGATCGTATTCACGTTAAAAAATAACAAAATTCACGGAACTAAAACACGACTCTTTTCAAATTGTTATGACAATTGAACAACATGATCAAAGATCGTTACTCTGCGTATGGGAGAATACCAAAATTACAATCATAATGTTAAATATTGTGGCCGAGACATCAAGAACTATCCGGGATTACGTTTTTTGCGTTTTTTCATTTATGATATCACAAAATCAAAATGAATAGAATCCTGTCGGCTGGGCTCTAAGACAACCGAAATGAAATTAAATTCGGGAGTCTGTAGTGATCATGCAAATAAAAAATGCCGTTCCATCAATTGATGCATCCCTGTTGCCTCCAAAGGCTAGCCGCCATAAAGCGATAGAATGTTATGTACCGTAGAGCGGGGTGACTTCGACCGCCAAGTCCGATACTTATTCAATTTAAAATTATCCTTCTCCAAGTGCCTGAATTTTTTAAGCGTTGAACCATATATATTCAGCATTTATTAGGGTATATAAATGCATTATGTTTGTAGCAATTTTCTATTTCCTTCGCTATAAAAAAAAATATTTAAAAAAAAATGCTCCTTATGGTACTTTTTACCAAGCCCAACAACAATCATCTATTCAAGCAATAAAATGATTTGAAAAAAAATCGACAATCACATTTTCAGATTACTTCAACATTCGTCTCTCTAAGCTAATCGAAAAAATATTAATTTTGTATACATAAATAAATCAATGAATAAAAAAAAAGATTTTGATCGAAAACTAAGAGCAAACGAATAAACGCGACAACCTTCTCGAAGTGTTGCACTACCTTCCAATCTGTCATTTTTCGGTCGTTTTTCTTCGTTTTTCTACACAAACACACTGGTCACCCTTTTTGTATGGTTCTTTTGGATCGTCACGGTCTGTAAAATCCCCTTCCCCCTAAAAATATGATGATATTAATTCTGCCGTGAATCGCATATCAGTACCATATTTTCTTGATTTCCTATCCATATGGGACGGATATGCGATTCACGGCAGTGTTGGCGTCCTTACGACGGTGTAGTACCGAAATAAAAACTACATGAGTGAGGTATTTCTGTTTGTCTAATAAAGGGTGATACGGCCAAAATTTGGTCAAGGGAAAACGCGTGTAAATCGGTGAAATCGTTTATTTAAAAAATCAAATTAAATTTCTTTTTCAAGTTCAATTAGTATAAAATTCAGGAAAAATATTCAGTTAGGCTTCCGCTTTTCCAAATCCGAATTGCCGGGCCTTACGCTTGACCCCTGCCATCAGATTTTGTACAGCCACCTTGTCCACCTTCTTCGCCGCAGAAAGCCAGTTTGCCTTGAACTGCTGCTCGTCCTTAGCAGTTTTTTTGGTCTTCTTTAGGTTCCGCTTGACAATAGCCCAGTATTTCTCAATTGGGCGGAGCTCTGGCGTGTTGGGAGGGTTCTTGTCCTTGGGAACCACCTGCACGTTGTTGGCGGCGTACCACTCCATGGCCTTTTTACCGTAATGGCAAGATGCCAAATCCGGCAAAACAGTACGGAACAACCGTGTTTCTTCAGGAAAGGCAGCAGACGTTTATTCAAACACTCTTTCACGTAAATTTCTTGGTTGACAGTCCCGGAAGCTATGAAAATGCTGCTTTTCAAGCCACAGGTACAGATGGCTTGCCAAACCAGATATTTCTTTGCGAACTTTGACAGTTTCGTGTGCTTGAAAATATCTGCTACCTTTCCCCTTCCTTTTGCCGTATAAAACTCCTGTCCCGGAAGCTGCTTGTAGTCGGCTTTGACGTAGGTTTCGTCGTCCATTACCACGCAGTCAAACTTCGTCAGCATCGTCGTGTACAGCCTCCGGGATCGCGCTTTGGCCGTCGTATTTTGTTTATCATCGCGATTTGGAGTCACTACCTTCTTGTAAGTCGATAGTCCGGCTCGTTTTTTGGCTCGATGCACGGTTGTAGACAATACACCCTTACAGCTTATTTGCGGCATCTCGGAGAGATAGGTTAGGGTTTCGCTTGAAACTACCGGCAACTCTCTTTGTCGTCTCAGCGGCTTCCGGTTTTCGATTTCCCCCCGATCCAGACTTTCTGGCTGTCGACAAACGTTCCCCAAACACTTTAATTACATTTGTAACGGTTGATTTGGCAACTTTTAGCGATTTTGCCAACTTTGCGTGCGAGTAGCTCGGATTTTCGCGATGCGCGAGCAAAATTTTGATACGCTGCTCTTCTTGCTTGGACGGCATTTTGACAACTGAAGAGTGAATTTCAAAATCAAAATAGGAGCAATATTCTACACACACACCTTCAAAATGAGGGGTGTTCAGGTTTTTTAAATGCAAAATTGAAAGAAACACGTCAAGTTGATATTGACCAAATTTTGACCGTATCGCCCTTTATTATGGTGAACTGCTGAAAAATAGCAATGGATGGGTCGCTCATAAACTATGTCATGCTTTTAATTTGAAGGGAGCTTTGGGAATTGTGATAATCTGTACATAAAATTTAAGGTCCATAAAAAAAAACATGACAAAGGGGGAGGGTTTTGAAAATGGTACTTTTCTGCGTGACATAATTAATGCACGTTCCCTTTGGAGAATGCTCCACCCCTGTGCTATTCAAACGGTTTGCATACAAATTTGATGTTTTTTTATTCATTTAAGCACCTCAAATGGATAAAATTGATTTTGATCGAAGTCACCCCATTATTGAAAATTGGCCGCGGGAATTAAACATTTTTTTTTAAAGTTCATCTGACACAATAAATTTTTAAAATTTCCGTGTAGTGCTATACTACAGATACCAGTACTGGTTTTAAAAATGTAAAACAAAATTTTAAAGATAATTATCATAGAAAATTTCAAGAAATAGTTCAAAAAGTGATCGAAGTTACCCCGTTTTACGGTATTCATTTATTTGTACAGGCTCAATCGAATCAACTTTACAGAGCCAAGTTTTCAAGTAAATATACATCAGTTATCTTAGAACTAAGGTTAAGGAGGTAGAACCGATTACTGGCGGCCGTTTCAAACGATAGAATGTTGAATTTATATAAATCTCGTCCTCTCTACTCTTCACTGGCGCTTCAAGATCACAACTACGTATATTGTTGCAGTGGGGCCCGAATGAATGCCATCTGAAGACGAAGTAGATTAAGAGGATTTTGATGCACATCACGAAGCCGTCGGGAACGAATCAGCTTCTTTGGATGAACAGCTCGAAGCAAAATCGGAACCAGTGAGTGAGGATGGAACTCCATCTGATTTCAGAATTCAGAGCAATACTGCTTTTAGAGGAAGGGGAGATTAATTAAAGCTGTTCAGCTTCAGATCTTAATAATCATAATAATCCTCACATAAAACTATCTAACATAGTTAACAATTAAAATTTTACATTAAAAATAATAATAATAATATCAATAATAATAATAATAATAATAAAAATAATAATATCAATAATAATAATAACAAAAACAAAAACAAATATGACACAAAATTATAATATAAACAATAATTATAATGCTTATACTAATAAAAATCATCATAACGAAGCTAATTAAATTCATCATATATTTACTATCAATATGATGATTGTTATATAACACAAACAACAATGAAAAAAATATAATCAAGTTTACACAAATAAAAGCAATACATCAAATAACTGTCACTGAAAGAATTCATAAAAATCTTAATAAAATAACAATGGTAATTTGTATTACTATTATTCTATGATCATATTTTATTCGTTTTCTAATAATGATTGAAAAATTTATTACTATAGTTTTTATATAAATAAAAGCAATCAAAATAGTGATAAAAATCTCAATAATCAAAATGAAAAACAAATGTGACAACAACAAAACCAATCCTATGAGAAATAATAATAATAATAATCGTAATGCTTACTATCGTAACTTCTTTACAAATATTAGTTTCAATCATAATAATTATATTTTTTTTTATGTGTGTATGTGTGTGTGTTTCTTTTTTCTTTTTCAAAAAATGTTCAAGTCACCATAAATAGTAAATAGTAAACCATAAATAGTATAAATGTTTTAGATAATTTAGAATTTAAATTTAATGTGTTATGTAAACCAAACTCTAAATTCCCACACTCTTTCTTATCCGTAATTTGTAATTCCTATTAACCTCGAGACGGCCGCGAGTAATCGGCTCTATCCTCCTAACTTTAGTTATAAAATAAATGATGTATAAAAATATGAAAATTTGGTTCTGTAAAGTTAATTCGAATGAGCCTGTACAAATAAATGATTATTAGAAAAAAAAAATAACAATGATTATAATATTCTAAGCCAACATAAAAATTATAATAACATTTATTTCGATCACTTATTTATTACAGTTTTATACTTTACTTTGTTAATACAAACGTTAAATTAATAATAATTATTATTATTATCAGAATTGACTTCATAATTTTCTTAATTTTCATCGTAATTTTTGTTGTAATCATTGTTTATATTTTACTTTGAGTAATTATTATAATAAAAACCATATTTATAATTATTATAATAAAAACCATAGTTGTATAATTGCTATAAAAAACGTTATTCATATGATTTTGACTTTAATAAAAATAAAGGTTTTAATTATGATTTTAACTCAAACTATTATTCACAGTATGATAATAAATAATAATAATGAATGATATTTCATATGATAATAATATCATAATTATCTTGATAATCTTTTTATAATTGACAAACAGAATTAAAAAACATTTAATAGATTTGAAAACAGCATTAACATAACAATCATAGCAATCCTAAAATCATGATCATTATAACGGTAATCAAAGGAATTGAATTTAGATCAAAATCATAAAATCATATTGACGAATAAAATGATAATTTTATTTTTTAATCATAATAATAATATATATAATTATAATTATAATCATAACAATTGTTAAAATATTCAAAAGAATAATTACAATAACTATTATAAAACTTACCATAATAGTAATAAATATAATAATCATTACCATCAAAGTAGTATTGAACATCATATTCGCACAAACATTGTTTTTTATTCATTTTCATTATTATAATTAATATAAATATTATAACAACTAAAAATAGCATATGACAACAAAAGAATCTATATATATAAAAATGGATTTCTGTCTGTCTGTCTGAACCTAATAGGCTCTGAGACTACTGAACCGATCGGCGTGAAATCTTGTATGCAGGGATTTTTGGAGCCGGGAAAGGTTTTTAAGATAGTAAGAGACCCCTCCGTTCTCTGGAAAGGGGGGCTCCCATACAAGTGAAGCACAAATTTCTGCATAACTCGAGAACTGATCAAGCAAAGGAACCCAAATTTAGCATGTGGGGTTTTCTGGAGGAGAAAAATGTTTCTATGGTAGTCAGAGACCCCTCCCCTCTCTAGAAAGGGAGGCTCTCGTACAAATGAAACAGAATTTTCTGCATATCTCAAGAACTAATCAAGCAAATGGAACCAAATTTGGCCTGTGAGGTTTTCTGGTGGCAAAAAAATGTTTCTATGGTAGTCTGAGGCCCCTCCCCTCTCCTAGAAGGGGTGCTGTCATACAAATAAAATTGAAATTTCTTCATAACTCTATATCTAATAAAGCAAATGGAACCAAATTTGGCATGCGGGGATTTTAAAGGCAATAAATGTTTCTACGATAGTTCGAGACCCCTCCTACCTCTCTGGTAGGGGGGGGCGGTGCGCTCATACAAATGAAACACAAGTTTCTGCGTAACTCTAGAACTTATCAAGTAAATGGAACCAAATTTGACAAGTAGAGCTTTTTGAAGGCAAGAAATGTTTCTAAAGTAACACGAGACCCCTCCACCTTCTGTAAAAGGGGGGCTCGTATACAAATGAAACACAAATTTGTGCATAACTCGAGAACTAATCAAGCATATGGAACCATGTGGAGGTTTTTGGAGGAGAGAAATGTTCCTATGAAAGTTTGAGACTATTCCGCCAAATTTCTGAATAACTCGAGAACTTATCAAGTTAATGGAAACATACTTGGCGTGTGGAGTTTTTCGAAGGCAATAAATGTTTCCATTGTGGTTTGAGACTCCTCCGCTCACTGAAAGAGGGATCTCTAATACAAATCCCTCCCCATTTTGAAGAGGGGGGGGGGTTTCCAATACAAATAAAAAGCAAATTTCTGCATAACTCGAGGACAAATCAAGGAAATGGAACCAAATTTGGCATGTGGAGGTTTTTGGAGGGTAGATTTCTATATACATAAAAATGAATTTCTGTCTGTCTGTCTGTCTGCCTGTCAGACCCTTATAGACTCGGAAATTTCTAAACCGACCAACGTGAAAATTTATATGAAGGGGTTTTTAAGGGCTGGAGAAGGTTCTCATGATTGTTCGAGACCCGTACTCTCTCAGGAAGGGGGACTCTGATACATATGAGACACAAATTTCTTCATAACTCGAGAACTAATCAAGCAAATCGAATCAAATTTGGCATGTGGGGGGTTTTGAAGGCAAGAATGTTTCTATGGTGGTTCAAGACCCCTCCCCTTTTGAAAGGGCAGAGGTTCAAACAAATGAAACTCAAATTTTTATTATAATCGAAGAGCCCCGAGTGATGGTTCGAGAACTAATCAAGCAAATGGAACCGAATGTGGCATGTGGGGGGTTTTGATGGCAATGATTGTATGGTGGTTTGAGAAACAACCCCCCCCCCCCCTGGAAAGGAGGGCTCCCATACAAATGAAACACAAATTTCTACCAAAAATGAAAATTGTCAGGGATACTTAAACACAAAACGTGTGTTTCTCGGATAAGAAGCATGTTTTGATAGAAGTTTGAACCCCTGCTTATTCAAGAAAAAAAACTCATTTAAAAAAAAACATAAACGTGCCAGTTATATTAAATTTTCCTTCATTTAGTTGCAAGCGTAGCAGCGCACGCACCGGGTTCAGCTAGTAATAATAATGTATATAATTATAATTATAATCATTACAATTGCTAAAATACTTAAAAGAATAATTACAATAACTATTATAAAACTAATCATTATAGTTATAAATATAATAATCATTACTATCAAAGTAGTATTGAACATCATATTCTAAATAATAATTCTGAATATTCTAATATTAATTTTTATAATATTTATAATAAATATAAATATTATAACAACCAAAAATAGCATATAACAACAAAAGAATAATTAATAAAATAAAATAATACACACATTGAAAATGATCATCCAATGTTATTCATTAAAATCATAACAAAAAAAAATATAATCATAACTACAACATTAATATTCATAATTCATTATTCATAATTCATAATTTTTTACAATCATGATTATTAAAATAATAAGAATTGTATTCAAAATCAACAAAACAGTATAAATTATCCCAACATTGTAATTATCCTATGTTCTGATCATCCAAAATATTAAAATTAAAATATATAATCCAATATAATCCAAATAATAATGGTAAAACCTAAAATCATATCCAGAGAAAATGATCACGATCATAATCATCATGATAATCAAAATTGTCAATAAATCTTGATTATTACAATCAAATTCATCAATACCACCCAAGTAAACATTAAGCACTAAACCTGGCATTATATCAGCATTATATCTGCATATAAAGCAGCACTTAAATGTCTTGAAGCTCTATATTCAGATATAATGCTAATATAATGTTAATAAAGGCGAAATAACGTGCTTAAATAGTGCAGAAGTGACAGCTCGGAAATAGCATTAGCAATGCTATATTAATGCACCTCAACATAACTGTCAGTTTTGATAGCCTGTTTTTGGCACTGCTAAGGCTATTATGCTGCATTTATCAACGTCTATTTCCGACTTAAGAACTCTTTCTTTTTTTGTTTCTTCTTATTGATGGTATTAGCAAAATAAAGAAGGATAATGCATGCAATAATGAGCTATAAATAAACCACTTTGTGTAAATTAGTATTATTAGTAATGAACGGGTTTATTAGTATGCGTAAAGTAATATTTTGTCAATTAAATATACTGTGAAAACTTCCTGTACTGCGTCTTGAACCAAGGTATCATCATGCATGGTTGGACCGCTGCCTTTGCTGCCTGTGCCTGGCTATAAGCGGTTCCAGAATTGTTATAGCTTTCATCACCGTATCTACAAACGAATTTGAAGGCGTAGAACTGGTCAATGGAGATGTAGTTGTTTCTGGAACCAAATCATCAATATGTGTGTTGAGTTTAGAAGTATCGTAGTTTCGATACAATTTAACTTTACGTCTACAATTTCCACTTTTCAAAGTTTTTTTTTCCACTTATTCTCGTCCATACAGGTTTTTGTTGACTACAAATTACTTTTCAATGCTTTTGTAAACAAGTTCTTAGCAGTTATTAACACTAAATGCAGATATAAAGCGTGTATGCTGTGAACATGATAAATACTTTTATGCATTATAACAGCCTTATATGCGCATATAATGCTGGCGATAATGTTAAGTTTTGGTTTGACCTTGAATGCATTTGTGCTGCTAATATGAAGCTTGCATGCCAAACTTATGCTAATATAGAACTTTTAAGCAACATTTATGCTGATTTTGTGCTATTATCGAGCTAAAGCTTAATGCTTATGGTTACTTGGGCATAACAGTAAAATTGAATTATATCATAATAATAAAAATCATTAATTTTAATAATAACAATCATGGCAGTATAAACATTGTTACAACAAAAACCTAAAGCATGTTTGAAATAAACAAAAAAACCTAGATGCATGTTCAAATTTTTGATTTTTTTTTGTCAAATCCAAAAATATTCACATTTATTTTTAATACGAATAATTTTAACGCATTTAACGTGACGATAATTTTAACATAGAATACTTTTGAAACAAATTTAACATATATTTGTGGCCAGAACAACCAAAAGTTTACGATTGAATTGACCTAAATATATTTGCTTTGACGATAGTTTTTTTCGCGTGTAGTTTTCATAATACAACTCTTTTCGTTTAATTAGAAGTTATAGTTTAAAATTTTTTTCGTGATCAAAATGATCAAGTTTATTTTTACAAGTTATCACGTAATCGGTAAATTTAATAAGACCTTTAGCAACATTTGCAGATTTTCTTCTCGTTTAGTTATGACTTTGGTACAGGAATAAATATCTCTAGGCATTATAAGAAATTGGTCATATTTATGAATTTACATACATACATGAAAGCTAACAAATTTAAATATGTTAACACAGACAAACATACAAAACACTTGCAATTTCTTCATCGATTACTCATTAAACAATCAATTCAAATGTTTTTAAATTGGTAATATCGCCACAGGAAGTGCGTATAGCTGATTTTCTTACGTTTGACGTTAACACACTACTGCCATCTGTTCAGCTTTTTCATCCATCACAGTGTGCTCAACAGATGGCGCTGGTGTCGCAGTGACGATCATTTGTAGTGCAAACTGTTTGATGTGTTATGTCTGTTTGTCTGTGACGTAAATGTTAATGAATTAACGGAGATACAATAGTATAAAAATATAAACATTTTCATAAAAAAAAACTCGCGTTGTTACGGTCTTTGGTGATCATTGTTGATGTTGCTGATCGAAAATTATGCAGAAGAAATGCAAAACTACCAATTTTAAAACGAGTTTTTTTCTAAAGGGGGCAAAAGGGGACAAACAATTTTGCATAGATCTTGTTGATGGAAGTTTGTTATTTCAGTTCACGTAATTTGTGTTGGCAAATATTTGCAAATAAGGGAATAAGATATCTTGCAAAAATATATATTTTTTACACATCAACCCTTACAATGTAACTATCTTGTATCTTCAAAATGTGCGGCATTTTATACCCTAAAAGTCATCTTTGCAAAGTTTTCAACTACACATTGAAATAAAAAAGTTACAGCAAACTAACTGTTTTTTTTAAGTCCCACCCTAAGGAAAGTTAGAAAAACTGTTATAAAACGATACGTGGATGAAAAGAATTAAAAAATGTTCAGCAAAGTTTCATTAAAATAAAATACCTACAGTTCTGTAGAAGCAAAAAATCCTCTTAATCATAGGAATAAAAGTTGAAATTTTTATTATGAACATAAAAGGACCACCCTAGTCACCACTCAAACCAAAGGATAGATCTTATTGATAAAATCAAATCTCCCGAAGACATCGTCTGCCTAAACTTAATGGTTTTCGAGTTATCGATTATTGTGGCGAAATTTGTCCATTCGTACCATAGTGCAGGCCTACACCATCGCCAATAGAACCACTTCAGGTAACCGTTTTGGGAAAGCTCAACGAGCTCCAGCACCATCAAGACATCCAAGTTGGCCACGCTTTCGCTCGAGTGCTTGCTCGAGTTCCCCCTACACCGAGGCGACAACAAACGGGGACCGATCGCCGGCGCCGGTGAGGCCTCGCCTCGGAGGTGAACTACTTTGCCAGTAGCCTTGTTTTGCTGCTGCTCTAATCCGAACGGGCTCCCCAATCAAGCATAACCACATGCCTTGGCTAGTTGTCCAGTTGCACACCCACCCACTTTCCCGCCTGGCGCTCAAACAGGGGGACCCCGGAGAGCACCCCAGAAACGCACGCACGCGCGAACTAATTCAAATGTATACAAACAAGAGAACGTACGACCATCATCAGTTCCGAAAACGGGAATTTCCTACTCACATCAGCCGGCTAATCTCCTAACCCTGTTGTTTGTCGGGTTACCGCTTTCTCCTTCCTGTTTGACGGAACCACTCTAATCCGCGGGAAAGTGGGTTCCTTCCATCCATGTGTGGCAACAATCAAAGGAGGCCGGTAGTGACACGATTTTCCACGGACTTTGGCGGATTGATAACATTCTAGTTAGGTATTTGGAGTCAGGTCAGTCGCGACTTTTCCAACTCGCAAGAAGTGGCCCAGTGTTGAGTATCTTATCTAACGGCAGAGTGGGCTCTATCGGGGCAATCAAAACTCAGTCAAATCTCGTAATCGTGGTCTCACCTGCCTTGGGAAGCTCCAGCGGAGAGGTAATGTGCGTTCGCGTAAGTACACTGCGGCAGAGACGACAGTAATCGTTTAGCGATGAACATTTTTATGCCTCATCACCACCCCGAAAAAAAAACTTTTCAATAAAAGACGAACCCCGAGATGCGGCGAGAGGAGAAATTTTCACATGTCTTCGCCTCGTTTTTTTGGCGAGAATTTTCCTCAGTACGAACGAGCAACGCCACTCGAAATAAGATGTTGGGCATCAGAAAATCAAATTAAAGGCCGGAGTCAGTATCGGAGCCCCTTCGGCCGCTTCATAATTATTCATGGAACAATGTTGAGAAATATGCGCTTGCTGTAATAAATATAACGAATGGCTGACCGTGGCAACAATGGCGACGGTAGAAGGTATCCATTTAATGAACAAAGGCGCACTACTCAGTTCGACGACGACGACGGCGGCAGCAGCGAGGACGCCGTCGTCGTGAAGAATGCTAGAAATGTAATTCAAGACCGGTGTGAATCGAAGTAGGCTCCGTTATAGCGCACTCACTGGACGCTGGCTCACACCATAAACTACTGAAGTTAAATTCTGGTGCTCTTTTGGACTTGATGGAACGGTTCATTGTTCATAGCAATTCGTTCAAGTATTATCACAGCTTTCGAAACAATTTCTGCCGATTCCATGAATGTTTATTTAAATAAATAAACCTGGATCAATCGGTAAAATTCAATGTTTATTCCGGTTAACAATAATTTCTACAACCCTAAACACCGTATGCGTGATAATTGAGCAATGTCAAAATTTAAAAAACTCTCAAAAATTTCGGTTCGATTTTTTTTTTATCTATTCAAAGGTCTTAAACTTTGTTAATCGTCGATCAAGACTCCACTTGCTGCAAAAGCGGCCTCCGCGCACACGAACACACGGCAGGTTCTTATAATTTAGCCTGGATCCATGTCTCTCCAGGAACGCACAGCGGGAAAAAAAGTACATGAATCGCGAAAGAATTCGATAATTCAGCTCCAACTAGCACAAGGTTAGTGAACAATACTATTGTTTAAGTGAAAAGTCCTGGGAAATCGAAATGAAGGGGTCTTACTTGCCGCAAAATTCAGTGGGTGGAGAAATTGGGCATATTTTACCCCAATTCCCCCGTATTTTCGAATAATTCCCAGTAATCTATGTTTAGAGGAGTCGCGGTAGTTAAATAGGCCTATTCTTATGTATAATTTCCCTAGGAATCGAATGGAAGTAGTTGCACCAAAGGCACGGGTTCGGACACAGAGATATTGGGCTGATTTTACCCCACTTCCGCATATTTTCGGATTATTGCCCATTTAGGCATACGCTTTTCAGATGTCTTTGGGATAAAACTAGTTAACTGGACCCTTTCGGACCACCACAAAAATTTATATTATTCACTACCATGAGATAATTTATCTTCACTCAAAGTTGTCGCTCATCTTCACTATATTCGCCATCGTTTTCGCTAGATTGAGAAATGTTTACGTGTTCCTGTTCGTCAGATACACAGAACTCTAGCATTCTGCGCTGTGGCCAAAACTATCTCCATTCGATTCCTAGGGAAATTCTACATAATATTAGGCTTATTTTGACTACCGCAGACCCTTTCGAACATAGATTAATCAGCAATATTTGAAAATATGGGGAATTGGGGCAAAATAAGCCCAATATCTCCGATACCCGACCCGTGCGTTTGCTGCAACCACCTTCATACGATTTCAAGGGAAGTTCTACAAAAGAATAGGCCTATTTTGACTACACCTCTCCTCCGACTTTAGATTAATGAACAATATTCGAAAACATGGGTGAAGTGGGGTAAAATCAGCAATATCTCCGTTACCCGACCCATGCGGTGGCTGCAACCACCTCCATTCGATTTCTAGGGAAATTCTACATAATATTAGGCTTATTTTGACTACTGCAGACCCTTTGGAGCATAGATTAATCAGCAATATTTGAACATATGGGGAATTGGGGCAAAATAAGCCCGATATCTCCGTCACCTGACCCGTGCGGTGGCTGCAACCACCTCCATTCGAGCATAGATTACTGAGCATTATTCGGAAATACGGGGGAATTCGGGTTCAATAAGCTCAATATCTCCGTCCACTGAATTTTGCGGCAAGTAAGACCCCTTCCATTCTATTTCCCAGGAATTTTTTCATAAAAAATGCTATTGTTCACTAACCTTGTGCTACTTGGAGCTGAATTATCGAATTGTTTCGCGAGTCATGTACTTTTTTTCCCACTGTGGAACGGGACAATGATTGTCTGAGGCTTGCTGCGTACTTGGGGTGGCGTTTAGAACAGCCCTTGGCCTCCATCGCACATACTGAGTAATCCAGCGGATTAAGATCGGGGCTGGATGGCGGCCACAAATCGGCTTCTTTTACTCGCAGCCTACTAACGTTTGCATTAAAGAAAATGGACAAAAATAACCGATTTTTCATGGGTTTACCTTCACCCGCACTGACGAAACTACCCATGCAGGGCACTCCCCGGCACCCCCCTGTTCCGGCATCTACAACATCTTGGCACTATTAGACAATAATCAGAGCATCAAAAGAAAGCCCGGTTCCGGACGGCCGACGACCCTGAGTGACAAGAAGCTCCAAAGGGTCTTCAGACCGAGGGAAAAGTGGCTACATCGCTGCGTGCGCTTGGCCGGGTGGTCGGTTCAAACAGTGAAAAAGTACCTGACAAACATGAACATACATGTCAGGAAGCGGAAGTCCCGTCCACTGATTTCGGAGCTACAGGCAATGACTCAACGACAACGCCTGAATAAGATGGTCAACTCGATTTTCCCAGTGAATCGCGACGTGGCGGTGGTGATGGACGACGAGACCTATCTCATCCTGGATGGCAACGACTGGCAGGGCACTTCGTATTTTACTTTTTCCCACAAAGGAAGTGAGCTCCGAAGTGAAGTTCATTTCACACACCAAGTTGCCCAAGAAGGTGCTGCTGTGGCTGACAATCAGCGAGAAGGAGATGTCAACGTCGCTCCGGACTGGCCGTAAACGGGGAAATTTGTAGGGCCAAATGCCTGCGGGAAGTTGCGTCGTCAATCAAAAAATACCATAAAGGCGAAGACGCGATGTTCTGGCCGGATCTGGCGTCGGCCCATTACTTGAAGTGATTATTGGAGGAGATGGAACGGCTGAATATCGATTTGGTACCCAAGTCGGCGAACCCGCCCAACGACCCTCAGCTGCATTCCATCGATAATTTTTAGCGTAAGATCTAAGATCTAAGCGTAAGATCTACTGCAACAATTTTGTCGCGAAAACTGAGGAGGAATTGATAAATAAAACGAAGAAAGAACTCAAAAACATGCCTACACGCATGTTCTCGTCCGCCATGGCGAATGTTCCGGTTAACTGCCGGAAGGCCGCTCTCAAGGGCGTAGAATTTTTTTGCAAGTTAGCTTAAATAATTACCTTCCATGGAAAATTTATCAGAAGCCATTATCTGTCTTAGCTGTTTTTATTACCATCCGAAAAATTTCAATTTTTTATAACGTTAAACGTTATTATATGATTATGATAGTATGACTTACGTGCATATTAATGAATGTCCTTGTTGAAAACAGTGAAGCACTCATCTTACTTTGTTTTAAAAATAAGCTAGCAGATGTGTGCGATTACTTTTCCGTTGCTGTACTCACATTGCTCAATTTCCAGGCAATGAGAAGGCGGACCCTCTAGCAAAGGTGGGGCGACATTTTTGAAAGAAGAGTTTCGTTAGCTCGTCCGAGTTCTTTTCAAAGTTCGCAAAACGATTGGACAAGTAATTCTCTTGAGCGGTGGTTACATTCCATTATTCCAAATGTTTCATCGAGATCGTGGTTCAAAGGCCTGTATGTAAGTTGGGGTTTCTTTCGTGTGATGTCAAGACTTATGTCCAACTAGATCGCTAGACGCACATCTCTACAGAATTAACCTCGTCGATAGCAATTTATGTAGGTGCGGAACCGGTTATGATGACATCGCTCACCTTTGACATCGCTTTGGCATTCCCCGGATAATGATGCCTCAAGAGCACGACTATTGGATACCCTTCCGAGAGGTAAGAGATATTTGGGAAATGCGTGATTTTCCCTAAATGCAAGCGATTTCCGAATTCCTTTGTTTGACTGATCTAAGATTGTACTGTCATCACCCCTCTCCCCTCCAGTCTAGTAAATTCCCTGCCATTGTTTCCCAGGTCTCCCAAGATCCTGAAACGGACTACAGGGACCAAGGAATTGGTAGATGTCGCAACCATGAGCAGCAACTAATATCTAAACAAGTAACCTGCCTTTTTTTTTAGACGGGATGGAAAATCTGCAAACAGACTCCTGAAGAACTCAGGGTGTGGGGATGACCCAGACAACCAAAATGCACGTATATTGAAAGTTGTTTTTATGATATACAAACCTATATGCAAGTAAACAAATCGTATAGAATGCAAAAATATGGCTTATACGTGCAAAAGTGGAGGCCATATACGTGCAAGTTCCATTGTTTTCTTAAACGAGTTGATTTGATATCGTATGCGATTGAATATGTAATAACACATTCGATTTAAAAAGGTTAGCGATGTATATACGATTTAGTTTGTGACGCAGTACGATGAATAAATGACACATCGTATATAAGTCGTAAATTTGCACTCTTTATGATTTAACTTAAACATAATACGATAAAGGTAACAATAAATTGCGATTTTGACTAAAAATATAGGGATATACGATACTATTTGAACACTGTTATACGACTTGTGGTTGTCTGGGGAAGATGCCAACTCTTCGACCCACTAAAAATTCACCCGTGCCTTAAGCCCTGGACCCTCCCCGGAACCACCTATCGGTATTATTTCGGGGAGGGGGCTATTGTGCTTGTTAAGCACCCACAATGTCAAACTACTTAGGGCTTTAGTAGTTAGGTGGTCCCTGCGACCTGCCGTTGGTCGTTTCCCCATTTTTATTGGAGATCGACGGCAATCTGGGAGGCTACTATGCATAACGCGTCCCAGATGTCCCGGTTTAGGCACATCCTTTGGACCAAATTTTCCGGAGTCGTGTCTTGACCGCTTACGGCTAGCATGCGCCGCCGAAGCTAGGACATGCGAAGAAATCACCTTACGCCGTTTCCTCAACTCCCGCGCATTCATATGCCCATATTTGTACAGATATAGTCTAAAACAGCCGTGGCCTGACAAAATCTGCGTTAAGTGGAAATTCACTTCACCGTGTCGCCTACCAACCCGGTGGCGGTGATCCATGCCGGCCTGCCGTACGTAAGTATGGACAGGGCGACACTGGTCAGGAGTTTACGCTTACTCCCTTGCACCGCCGAGCTACTCGACATCATGCGGGATAATGCCGATATAGCCATAGAGGCTTGCTTGCAGGCGTAATCAACGTGACTGATAAAGGCAGCTTGTCGTCGATCATGATCCTAAGATACCTCAAAGACCTCTTCGATTCTATTGCGCAGTAACCTGCACTGATCATCGCATGTTGCTCCGATTTTCGGTTATTTACCACCGTGACCTCAGTCTTTTGGTGGGCCAGCTCCAGTTTCCTAGAACTCATCTCTCCACAATGCCAATGGAGTGCGAGGCCATGAGCTCCACCAAGTTACCTGCCTAGCCCCTTTTAAAAGATAATGTGAACCATTAACCTCGAGCTAGCCACGAGTAACTAAAATCGAGAAATAAATCGAGTACTAAAATCGAGAAATAAAACATTGTTAATTACATTATTATATATTGGCTCAAAGTGTTACACACGTCCGAGCCTTGCAAAATAACGAACTAGTTGAAAAAAAATGAATATCCTCGAAGATCGGCTGCCAGTCTGAGAAAACCTTCGAATATTTCTATGTCATCCAAACTGTTCTGGAGTTCAGAACTTTAAATCTACAGTTGTAACAGTAGCTTTATCCGCTATACAAAGTTAAAATACGAATTCAATCATGTTTAATGAATGACCTGGAAGACCAAGAGATATTTTGAAATAATCATGGTAATTGTTGTGTCATCCAAACTGTCCGGCAGTTCAAAACCTAAAATCTACTGTTGTAACAGTAGCTTTATCCACTATACACTATACATTTTAGAATATTCATTGAATATGTTTGAATCCTAGAGGGTTTGAGCTGTTTGAATGTTTATCGTAGCTTTGTATCACCCAAACGGCTACGATTACTACTGTATATCTTAAGATCTGAACTCAAAGTCAGTTTTAATGAACTTGAACATCCCAGGATAATCTGATATTGACCTTACAGACATCTCATTATATCTGTTGACCTTCCAGAAGACTCACGTAATTTGGTCAAACACATATTTTCACTTTGTTTTGCCCAGAAAGCTACAGTTGCAGCTGTAAATTTTGAGTTTTTAACTCAAGGATAGTTTAGATAACCTTTAATATCCGGAGAGCATCTCATTTTGTACGTTGTTATTCCAAGATATTTTAAACGTTCTGGAGTTGTCTCTCACATATGTTTCGTCATCGTTCAAAACACATGCAGACGGCCGTAGCAAAATTCGGCTGCATTACAAATTTGTTCGCTGGTTTTGACACTGGATTTTTGCTCACCACTTTCTTTTCCTGTGTTGTGCTTCTTATCACTTTTCAGGTTGTTCGCTTCTTGATTCTTTGTACCATTTCGAGACGAAGCGTCTCGGTCTTTTTGATTAAATCACTAATTAACATCGATCTGTTCTGATGGATGAGGTTAACTATCTTCCGTTCTAATTTCGGGTCAGCTGGATCTGGATTTTCTTTCTCTTTTGGCAGCTCATCGAACGAGTAGTGTTCCCTAAACTTGTTAATGATGGATTTTACGCTGCCGTGATGAAATCCGAAACGTTTCGTTGTTTTGTTCATCGAATTTTAACACTCTTTTTGATTCGGAGCATCTCGATACTCGATCACTGTTTACCTATAGACCGTGTGAGGGCATCATAAGCGTTGCCAGTTTGTTTTCGATATAATCCTTAAAGAAGTCTGTAAGTCACAGACGAAAGAAGTCTGTATGTCAAATGATAAGCTTTTTCTAGTGGAATTTCAATTTTCTCGCTTTGATCAGGCTTTATTGAAGACCTCTAAGACTCAAGAGATACCATTAATATTTGGTTCAATGTATAAAAAGAATATATTTCTCGATGCACTTGAATTCCATTAGTTAGCTGAAATTGGTGAGACCATTCCAGTTATTGAATATACGTTCCTACTCGTTCCAATCAACAACTACTTTTTGGCAGTATTTGTATCCTCCTCTTATTCTTGTGGTTAAATAAACACACAACAATATTACTAATACTGCTTGATATGGTGGAATAACTCAAGAGCATTGTAAGTTCTAAGATCTCTTATTTCAATAGTATTCTACAACAATAATTAACACATTTTTTTTGCCATTCCGACCCAAGGCGCATTGATGGTTCAACGAATCGAGCTCTTGATCCAATTCCGCCCACTCTTGTTAAACATTAGTTTTGCTGGCCCTTACTCAACAAAAACGTCTGGCGATGTTTACATCAATTTTCAGCAGCTCGACGATCTGTTCAACTTGACGGTTGTTGCTTTTTCAATAGAGATTTTTTTTTGCTGTTAATTCACCTGTTTAAAAATAATGGCATAGTGTTTTCACATCACACCATCGAAAAACGCGTATCTAACCAAAATCTCGACAGAATGTGATCTGTCCTAGTTTTCGAGTGGTCAACTGAGTTGACCTTCTCGATAAATTTCTGATGATACTTCCAGTAGGCCGCCGTTATGAACTCCTGTCAGCCCGATACACACCTGTCACTTCACCCATGCTCGTCATCAAGATGTATCGACCGCCATTTCAACCGGCCTGGAACGCACGTCTCAAAGTAGTTTGAATCCCTGGACCCTTTTAGCTGCCGGTTTCAGTGATGTTCTATTTGCATGTCCCAACAGCCAAAGTCGTCGCTGCACTAGATCAGGGGACGTGCGTTACACGGCATGATGCTTGCCGCCACTTCCAGATCGCTGCCTGTTGCTTCCTCTGCCCCTCATTGAAAGCCTTTCTGTCAAACCAGAACGAAGGTGGTATCAACAATTCGCTCGCCGAGTACCAGTTGGCATGCAGTGACGTATGCTATGATGTTTACGTCTTCACGGAAACCTGGCTAAATATCAACACATTATCGAAGCACCTGTTCAACGTTTTATGTTCACCGGCTAGAGCGATCATCGCTCAATAGAAGAAATCTGGTGGAAGAGTTCTTCTTGCCGTGCGCCAAAAATTCAAATCTCGCCTTCTGTAGCCTCCCGAAGACTCGAACGGTTGAAAACCTTTGGGTGGCGATATCCACTGAAATGGTGACTCTCTCCACGATCGTGTTAACGTCAGCAGCCTTATCGATAAGCACGCTCTTTCTTTAGATTGGATTGTGTCACAAATTGGAACCAGCGACAATATTGTCATCGTGGGAGATTTTAATCTCAGCACGATTTCATGGCATATCGATACTAAAGGCTTCCGCTGTCCAGAAAATCCCTGTTCGTTATTCAGACCGGCGTCTATCTCCTTGCTTGATGCTTATTCTACCACCAGACTTCGGCAAACCACTATGTATCATTAGCAAGGAATTGGACCGAAAACGTGCGATGTATCTCCACAGTTCAACTCCTTCGAGGAACGCGCTTGGAACCTAGAACACTCAAAGAATCCGGAAGTAATGCCCGTCTCTAACTGTCATTCGAGAACCACATTTGCTACATTGTTTCCAAGGCCTCGTCGCAACTGGGATTCAACTGCAAAGACGTTTATTGTCTGAAGGCACTAAACTGCTCTGAACCAAGTTCGTCCTTATTTGGAATACTGTGCCATTTTTTGGTCCCCTCTCTACCAAAATGCAGGTCAAAGGATCGAAGTCGTTCAGCGAAGGTTTATACGCTTTGCTTTGCGGCATCTTCGTTGCTAAGTTATGAAAGTTGCTATAAGCGCATCAACCGGCTCAATTTAAAACGTTTAAGACTGAAGAAGAATATATCCGTTGAGGCACTAAAATTTCATTAGATAGCTAAAATTGGTGAGACCATTCCGGTTATAGAGAATACGTTGATGGAAGAATTCTTTTCCGTTTGGGCTAGATTAAGACTGTTTTTAGTTTTTAAAATGGCCTCCGATCTTCCTCTTTGCTCCTAACTGTAGAATATGACTATACGTCAAACTCTTATGTCAAAAATTCGTCCTGTTGGATCATACCTATAGAATACCTAAAAAGGAGTTATATTATCGAAATTTAATGCAAACAGTTACTTAACTCTTCGCTTTGATGGTTCATTCATGAAAGTGAACAATTTAGAGAAATAACCAAACATGCATACACACGTTTTGAGGGGAATTTACTACCTGTTCAATGAACAGGTTGAACATGCAACGATCCTCCACTGCTCTGAACTATCCTCTAAGATCCTAAACCCTCGCTTCTTTGCTTACCCAATTAAATCATTAAGTCCCGTGTTGGACAAAATGATTGTAAACAAACTTCTTTCCGCATGTGGTCGCGCCGTTCAAAACAAAACCGAAACCGAATGTAAAACAACCAAGTCTTCGACTAATCAAGCCGTGCAAGATTTGTGTCCGCTCGAATGAAAATATTTACCCCTTCGTCCATTGTTGCACATGTGTGCTTGTGTGTATGATCACATCGGACATTTGTAGCGCTTGCAAACAACTCCTCCCAAGTGGAACACGTAACACGATCGCGGCAAAGCGTGCGGATGGCCAGTCTAACTGCCGTCTTCTTCTTCTTTTCGTTTGGATTATTAGCATCCATTGGCGATGGTGCTAGACGATGACAGCCACTTCTTCGACGAGATTGTGATCTCGCATATGCAAAACAAGTTTCCAGTGACATTTTAACGGGAATGATAGATAATTGATCATCATCCGTGTCCGAACGGGTTGGTCAACCAGCAGCATCTGTACGTGGATCCTTGATCTTTATAATGTCTGCAGTTGCAACCGTTCAGCAATTCGATTGCTCGTGGTGAATGAAAATAATTGTGGCCAGAAGTGGAGCTGTAGCATACCGTTTGAATAATGCCGGTAATTTGGGATCTGTCTGTGAAGTCGCCGCCTACTGCCAGCGCCATTCTTGACACCACCGCACTCATCTCGTAAGCGATCTTATTCGAGTCCGATGGTGCCCGAAGAGAGAAAATAGAACGATGAGTTAAAAGAAACGATCATCATCTTTATGTTGCGGCAGTTCTGTCAGCGCGCTGGTAGGGGAGGGTCGGATGGAATTCCATCAAGAGAATCTGCGCAATTTTGTTGAGCTAATCCCGCGCGAATTCCGGATCAAAACAGAATACGAACGAGAATTAGTTGGGTTTTTTTTTTGCGATAATTTCTGCAACAGTGCGGAGGGAAGATTGTAGTTGAAGTTGGATGATTACCAGATACGGCTTCGCTGTCCGCAGTCTTCTAGGTGCAGCCGAGCGCAGATGTTTGATGAAGTATACACTCTCAAATGAACACTCTCTTGAAGTGCGCACACGCACTCATCAAAATGAACATGAACACGAGCGTAAGCTTCGTGCTCATGTTTTGTGCCATGTTCGCAGCGGCGCTCGCAGCCGCGCTCAAAACATCTATGTTTGCGCATGGATCAGCTTCATATCCGAGAGATTGTTTTTATTCCCTTTTGCTCCTTGCGGCGTTACACTCAAACTGTTTTCGGTCGGACAGGGATTTCATCAGAAGCCGCCCGGTTTTCAATCACCCTATAGAGGTTTGATAGCTTTGTGCCTAAGTTGTTTATTCGCGAATATTAGATCTTCTCTACCGGAATATCGATCCAAACGGAAAAAAAATCAATTAAGATAAAGTACTCTTGAGTCTGAAAATCGGTTCTTGATATTTCGATATTTCCTCTGGTTCCATGAAAACTAGTATACAATCTTGCAGAGCTCGGAAATATTCGGTAGGTTTGTGTCTTATCAAAAATAATAAGACCTATAAAATTTTATATTGTCAGTAGGGTGACCATTCCCGGGATGGAGTGGCTCAGAAAATCACGATTTCTAAAAATGCTATTATTTTTTTTGAAAATTTATAACTTTTGGCCCTTTTGACCAATTTTCAAGATTGACTATTCAAATTAATGCTTACTTCTTCTAGGTATGAGAAAAATCATAACAAAGTTACCCAACTGCTTACTTTCTGTGAGAAAAATACGATTTTATTCGTAGCAGAAGAAAACTATGAGAAAGATCTCTTGTTTCATGTCCAAAATAATTAAATTAGGTAAACAATGAAAAGTTATTTAAAAAAAACAAGTTTATGACTTTCAACAACATAAATACTGAATAAATAAATGTGTAAAATAGTCGGTACATGCCAAAAATCAACCCAACAGATAATTTGGAGAGCATCAAATCGCAATAAATTACTTTCCACTCCTAGAATCTCTCATAGAGATGAGAATTTTTTGCTTCTGAAAAATTTCATCTCATAAATACTATTCAATAAATGATAAAATTGAGAAAAACTAATCACTGCCAACAACTTTTCAAATTTTAAAACGATTTTAAATTAAAAAATGGAACGCAAAATCTTTCACATTTTACCTTTTACTTGCAAAATGATAAAAATATACATGGTAGCACAGAAATAACAGTAATATAAACAGTAATATACAGTAATATAAACATAAATGGTAATATCTACTTATGGACAATATTTTGAATAAAGTGTCAGCTTCTTTTGTTCAAAACGATATTTTCAACTTAAATTGATGTTTCAAATATCGTTTGAAATTTAATTCAAATAGTTTTCATTTGCTATTAAGACGAAGAGATTTCATTTGGATAACAAAGGATGTAAAACTGATGAACAAAACTTAAATTAAAGCTTCATTTGTATGTTGCGTGCAATTCGTAGAATTATTTAATGTCATGTGTTAAATTTTTATTATAACAATTTATTGTTACTTGAGCTTATTTGTCTTGGATAGTATTTTATCTACTAAGAAAACTGTGGTAGACATCAAGGAACTTTTTTTTTACGTTTGATGACCATGAAAAAGTGTTCAAGTGTAAGATTGAGGGAAATTTTATGGTACACTCTTTCGAAAGCATTTGGTAACCCTAAACACGGCCGTTTGGTTTAAATGATGATATGACCTCGAGTGCTTTTAGTTTCTCACAATAAACAGGAGCTCACTCGGCATCGGTACATGGTCATTTCGGAGCATGTTCCGTATGTTCGATCTTAACGCGCTTTCGAAATTTGCGTATACGGTTGGCCTCAAAACCATTAGGCAGTACACTTATTCTCACTTTCAGACTGTTTCCCAAAACTTATTTCTTCCTTTAAGTAAAACTTTATCCAACACGAATCGTTAACACATCAGAATAATTGTTCATAGCAGTATCTACGTATTGGAATATGCAGAGAATGTTTCTACGGGATATCATGTTCGAAAATCAAAACATTGTCCATGATAGGAAATTTTTTCATCCTTGCCGGAACGCAAAATTCTTTAAAATTTTCCCACGCCGATTGACGAATATGTACGCGAAATATATTCATTTCTTATATATAACAGCTTGAATACTTGTGTAAATAAAATGGCAGTCGTAAAAATCTCTAGTTGATAAGAGCAAAAAACTCAACAATAAATCAATCAAGAACTGATCGAGATATTAGTGTCCAGTGTTTCAATTTTTCGTGACGGTAGCCATTTGTAAACTGTACACAATGGTCAAGGTATGCAACGAAGAGAAGATTAAAATTGTTCTAGCCACCGCTGGCTGCCAATTGGTAAGAACATGGAAAGTAATGCTAGGCAAATTCAAATCAAACAAACTTCCTCAAAATTGAATCGGTCATTTGATGTCTGCATTTGAATTAAAACCTTCTCGGTCCTGTTAGCATCGGTCTAAATTAGGCCTGCAAAGCAACATTATAAGACGTCACCCTTTACTTTCGTTATTTTCAATAGTTTGAAATTGTTGGTGGATAATGTTTGGTTGTTGAATTGATACGCGAGAAATATCCCACCGATTGGTATAAACATCTCGAAAATCTATCTAGCATTTATTAAGTTATAAGCGTTTAATTGGTAACGATATTTCGTGACGGTCGCTAATTTTTAGATTTTCAATTGACACCCTACCCTTGCCGTAAGACGTAGTCTACGTCAGAACACAGTCAGCCTTTGCCTCCGCCCGTCGGTGATCGAGCAGAGGCACCAACAACTGCGCTTGAACTCGAGTTTTACGCCTGATGTTCAAACTCAAGTTTTGCACTTGAGCTCGAATCTGAGTGCGAACACCGCGTTCATCTGTTGCTCTCATGTTTGATGTGCTCAATAAACATAAACACGAGAAGGAGAGCGCGTATTGGATGAACGCGCACTGGTGAGAGCCAAGCTCAAGCTCAGCGCCGCTCGTGTGTTCGTGAAGACTGGCTGTCCGTCCTGCGATTGAAGGCGATGATGGTAGAGTTGCGATCTTAGGTCACGAAAGATTGATGGCGTAGCCATTGCAACGGAATTCGACTGAGGTCCGGTCGAGATTTCCGAGGGTTCTCGATTAACAAATCTAGTAGTCATCATATTTATGATGGTGTTGTGGATCAACCGAAGATTCAACACAAAGCGTTTCCAGGCGAAATGGCCTACCGACCAACTTCGAGTGTCTCCGATTTATTTGAAAATTTGTTCACACGTTTTACACACGAAAGTAAGTTTTTTCCACAGATGCAAAAAAAATTTGGACCCATGAATTAGTTTTAATTAGGGCGTAAGCATTTTGAATGGCATTTCAATTAATAATTTGCAGCTCAAAAACCTTTGTTTGTACAAAATAACTGTCTAAGAACAAGTTGTGGCCCTATGTGTGAAGGTTGTGAAAAAAATATACACTGAAAAAAAAATCATAAAAAAATCTAAAATTAACATAAAAATGTATATACCTCAAAAAACGATTGATTTTTTTTATTTTTTTGACTGTAAAAACTTGAAGTTATTATGCAAATTTAAGAAAGGATTCCAGGATGGAGAAACTTCAGGAAAAAAAAGTTTCTAGAACATCAACTTTTGGTGCATTTCTCAAAATATGTATTAATATTTGCGAAAATAAGCGAATTCTGATGATAATATTATTTTTGAATTATTTTAAATTTTAGCGCCCCTTAATGATCTTCGTAAGAGCATTCATTCTCGAGATAATTTTTTTTTTAATAAGTCATTTATTTGTATAGGCTCAATCTAATAAACTTTACAGAGCCAAGTTTTCATATTAATATACAATTCTCGAGATATACCTGATTTAATTTTATCATATTCGAATAATATTCGAAACTACGACCTTTTCATAAATTTTTCGTTTCTCCAATAACCACAAAACTTTTTCGATTTTTTTTATTAAGTTTCCTACTACTCTCTCCTTGACAGCAAGACGATTGGATGAATACTTCAAAAGATATGGGGTAAAATGTTTCAAACAGTATTTTTAAAATTTTCGTTTAGCATATGCCTATTTTGCTTCTTATTGAATACTTTATACAGGGGATGATCAAAAAGGAGAAGACTAGCAAAATTTTGTCCAGATTCAAAGTGATACAGTTTTGATGAAACTAGAAGCTTTCGACGGGGAATTTATTCTAGTTTCAGCATATTTATTCAAAATTTGATTTGACTTCCGGGCACCGGAGATATCACGGATACTTTGAGGTTATGTCAAATGTGCTATTTTTCTGCAGCTCGTTATTTTTTATGTTACTTGAAAATCGGAAATATTATATTTTTCTTAGAAACTAGAATTCATAACAAGTCTGTCAGTGGTTAAAGATCGTGAATCGGCCCATAAACAACCGAGATAAGGCTATTTCCGTAAAATGTAGTTTTTTACCCAATTGCCTGACACTTCTTATATTGAAAAACTCCATTTTAATTTATCTGTAACTCTGCGTACCCTTAACCAAATTAGATGCAACTTTTTCCATACGATTACAAATTTATCCTAGTTTTTGGAAGAGTAGCGGACATTTCGTTATTTTTCGTAGTTCCGGATTCATTATCGGGAATCGTGAAGGAAGTACCCTACCAGTGTAATGGCCAGAGTTAGAACTGTATCAAACCTGGCTTGCGACACATCAAACTTCATGATTTTACAAACCAATACCACTGGTAGTCAACCTGAGAGTATTTTTTCACATTGGCCACACCTGGTGACGTTCCGGATTCCGGGTTCCCCCAGGGAAGTGGCCAGATTTCGAATGATGTCAAACCCTGGCTTGCGAAACATCAAACTTCATGATTTTACAAAACAATACCGCTGGTGGTCAACCTGAGAGTATTCGGTCACATTGGCCACACCTGGTGACGTTGCGGATTCCGGGTTCCCCCGGGGAATTGGCAAGATATAGAACGATTCCAAACTATGGATTGCCACACATCACACTTCATGATTTTACAAAGCAAATTTTGATTAATTATTAATTAATAAATTCCCCGTCGAAAGCTTCTAGTTTCATCAAAATCGGTTAATTATTCACCGAAGTGTATCACTTTGAATCTGGACAAAATTTTGCTAGTCTTCTCTTTTTTGATCATCCCCTGTACACTGTGTGTGTAAAAACTTGAAGCTCAAACATCAGTTTTGGAGAAAACTTCAGGGTGGAGAGATCTGAAGTGAAAAATGTGTCTCTAAGGTCAACTTTTAAAGCATTTTTAAAATCTCAACTATTTGTCAAAATAAACGTGCTTCGATGTTGCAGTATATTTCCAGCAGAACGATACGGCCTCTTCATAAATTATTCACGGTGCTCCAGCATCACAAAAATACCTTTTTCGATATATGCGTTTAGTTTCCCACAACTCACTCTTAGCCAGCAAGACGATTCTATAACCCTTTCGGGACGGACCATATATTGATCATTATTTCCAATTTTACCTTATAAAGTTATTATCTTCCAGAACAAAACATTCTTTAATTGAAGTACTCCAGCCACCCCCCCCCCCCCCCCCCCACTTTTTCGGGTCAAATTCAGACCTCTAAAATTGTGCCGGCACTTAGGCGGCCGATGCTCGAAACAAACATTTTTTTAATCATTGTAGTTGTTCTTTATGTGAAAATATAGGACTTTTCTATTTTCCGATTAGGGTGTTCCAATTTTATGCTAGGGTGGTCAAATGGTTCTGACTTTTTGCCCTTTTATAACTTTCATAGATTAGATTCAAGTAGATTTTATAATTTGCATAGCTTTGCAACAACTTGTATCGAAAGAGAGGAAGTCTTCAACAATGTTTCATAGGTAGCCATACAGAGATGAATCAGAGATGAAGGGCTGTCTGGCAAAAGTCTTCGCTCCATACAAAGTTTTAAAATTTTATATGGTCAAAAGCCTAGGAGGGAGAGTCTGATATTTTCATATTTTCTGATCTATCTGGGTTGGCGCAAGTAAGTAACATTTTACATATTTCCAATCATTAGCGCCTCAGAATCGTCACAAAATAAAAAATGGTTCATCCCGCAGCTACAGTCAACATCTGACTTCGTAAGGAAGCTTGCTTATATATCTGATAGGGATTGAAACGCTTAATTGTTTCAAAACAGTTCAGAATATTACTTACTCATTAGTCCAATCAGAAAGCTCTTGACATTTTCAAAAAATTTGCTGAAGATAAAACTCTTCCTAATATAGGGCCTTTTATAAATCACGTGGTTTTTTAGAGAGGGAGAAGGGACAATGACATGGTCCATACAAATTTTACCAATTGTCCATACAAAAAAGCCACAGGACCACGTGTTTTATGGACGACCCTTTGAAAAGCATTCTGAAATACTTTAACTCCAAAATTCTCCTCGAAAGATACACTTCAAAAGGTCCCATTTGCAAAAGAGTGGCTTTCTTTGTTTACACACTTAGAAAATTTTACAGTTTTCGGTAATTTTTTACCGAACTTTCAACAGCCGGATTTCGGTGAAATTTTACAGTATTCCGGTAAAAAAATTACCGGAACTTGTCAAATTTTACCGAAATCCGTTAAATTCGATTAGAGAACGTCCATTAATTACGCAAAAAATGACTTTTTATAAACCCCCCTCCCCCCTTGTCACGTTTTTTGTATGGATCTTCAAATTTTTTTGTATGGATCGTCACGTTTTCCAAAACCCCCCCTCCCCCTTACTGCGTGACATAATTAATGGACCTTTCCTTACCGAACTGTTCAGCTGTTGAAAGTTCGGTAAAAAATTACCGAATACTGTAAAATTTTCCAAATGTGTACTTTCTCTATTGTTAATAACTGTTATTTAAACTTTTTCTGACAAATTAATGGACGACGTCCATAAATTACGTCGCATTTTAAAGGTAAGGAGAGTGGGGTTTGGAAACTGTAACGATCCATGTATACATTTCGAAAACCCAAAATAAGTGTGTGACGAAAGAAAAGAGTTTGAAAATGCTAATTGCCATTGCTTACATCATTTTTCGTGTGTCTCAAAAACGGGGATTGTTCGGTTTTGCTATAATCATGGATGACCAATTTTTCTAACTTTTCGGTTGGCAAAATATCTTTTCCTGGTTTTTATGTTGTGTATATGTGACAGTGACCCGGCATGTTCGCGTGAGAGAGCAAGACGAACAGTAGCGCTATGCATTCTCTATTGTTTATAACCTGTTTTATTTGAACCGTTCATTCAATCATCTTGCGGTCTAAGAGAGAGTAGACAGATAAAAAGATACACTGAATTTTCTGCATTATCCAATGCACATAAAGGGAATGCTAGATTTGGCAGAAAATAATGGGATATTTTATGTAAATTTAAGCCAGATAACGCGTGAATCAAGCCTGTTGTACGAAAAATTGCAAAAATTGTTGTATGGCGTATCAAAGACAACAACCAATTGCGTTGTTTACGCTACTTTTGGCTTGGAATCAAACGAGGGGAAATTTTACGCGCTTGTTAAAATTAACTATTATTTTTTTCTGTATACCGTAAAATTAGCATCTATACATCTAGTTTTCAGTAGAAATAATGTACATGTCATTTGATATCAAGATACTCTATATCACGTAATATAAGCTGTTGCGTGAATGTACTATTACACATTTCGAAAAACCAACTCTTTTGGTTGGAAAATCTTGAAAAACATATGAAAAGGTCGTATTTTCGAAAATTATTCGAGTATGATAAAATTATATCGCAAATATCTCTTGGGAGCTGAAAATTCATGAGAAGCTGAAAATTTGTTAAATACTTCAAAAATCAGATTATATCATCAATCAAATCAATATGTTTATTCTAGCTAATATTAAATTCCATCCTGAAGTCTTTGTTTAAATTTGCGTAATAACTTCATGTTTTTATAGTCAAAAAATCGTTTTCTTTAGATAGTTAAAATTTCATGTAAATTGTCGATTTTCTTCCGATTTTTTTTTCTCATTGTATATTTTTTTTACAAACTTCACACATAGGGTCATAACTTTTGCTTAGTCAGTTTTTTTGTACAACCAAAGGTTTTCAAGCGACAAATTATTAACTAGAAATTAGAAGAAAAATCGAGTTATTAGTACGAAGAAGTCGAGTTATTAGTACGAGACACTGAAGAAGTCTGCACATTGTAGACGAAATACGCGTATCTGTCAACATAAGCAAAGGTAGTTGGAATTAAATGGAAAATACTAATTTTTCTTCTAATTTCTAGTTACAGGTATTCCACTAAACAGCTCCAACCCTCTAGGACTGACAAATTATTAATTGAAGTGCTATTCAAAATGCTTACGCCCGCTTTAAAACTGACTCTTGAGTAAAAAAAAATCTATGTTAGCGCGGAAAATGCTCAGTCTCCTAAGCCAAACGCGTATGCAAAGTTCCATTCGAATAAAATATATCGAAAATAATTTTTCGCATCTTCAGGTCATTTCACCTGGAAAAGCTCCACAACAAAATCAATCCGACGGTTTCGTTTCAATTTTAAACGTAGTTGGCTCTGTGTTTGGCACCAAAATGTCACTCGTCCATCAGCTACTGATGTCGAGGTGGGAAGATAAACAGTGAGCAATTAAAATGGTTGCAAATTGTGTCGAATTAAATCGGATAACTATACTAACGAGGGTCCAAAAGCTTACTTGCACGTTTCGCTTCATTTGAATCAAGTTTGAGTCGTTTTCGACTCACCTCACAGCGAATTTGGTTTGGATTGTCAAAAACATCGATTCTAATTTGACAAATCCAAAACAGCCATCTAATTTGATGGCTGTTTTGGATTTGTCGACTGATCAATCCAAGGAACATTAACTGAAAATGATTCAAAGTTGAGTTAAATTTGTGGTCGTGGGTCGTTGCTAGTGAGATGCAAATGTGTAGACAAAATCGAGTAATTTCAACGCCAAAAGCTTAATCTGTTTTCATCTGTGGCTCTATCCGCTGGTTTCACATCTCCCATTTCACTTAACTTCTCGTGGTTGGTCTGCTCAAAGGTGCTCTCACTCGGCCTAATCAAATATTTTGCACCTCTCTCCGTAATCTCCGATCGCGCTATCTCCGAATCTCGGCCAGCAAAACATTTAAACCCTGGTGGATTCCGAGCGTCAAACTTCAAAACAACTCCATCATCATCTACCTCTCACGATCTTCCGCGCGACCGTTCTCCATTCTCCGCCTTTTCCAACGGCTTTCTCTCACTCTCTTCGCTGAAATTCCCCAACCCACCCAACAAACAGCCATTGCAGACGCGAGAGCCCAACCACAATCAGTCTTCTCTACGGTTCAGGACAGATCGGTGGCAGTCGGTTAACGTGTTCGCTCGTTCGCTAGTATTATTGTTTGTTAGTTTTGCTGTCGCTAATCGATTTGCTCAAATTGGCGGGCACGCACGTATCGATCCAGTGCATCGCTTTATCGAAGTGCATGTATTTGGCTTGCTGCCGGACGCAGTTCGTGGAATCGATAAGGATTATCAGTGTTCCTGTGAAGAGCTTCATTGGAGAGCTGGGCTTTGTGATGATTTACTATTTGTGTAGGGGCGAATCCTTTCAAGTGATTGCAAAGAAGCGAGATATGGATAAGTCGAGTTTCTCCTGGCGAAGCATTTGACTGCGGTCAGCTTTCCGTCGTTGTATTTGATTTTGAGTGCAATACCTGTTAACAATGGTACTTCGTTTTGTGATGAATCGAAAGTTTGCCGGATTGCGTGTTACAACCAGTGATTGATTCAGCAAAATTCGGCGAAGAATGTCTGCTTTTACTGTATCATGAAGCCATAGTAGGTGTCAAATTCTGCAAGGCCTACTTCTCTACTTACAATTTCGAAGCAAATAAAAAACGGAAAAGTGTTACAATTTCTAGCATTTGCCGCCGCGACAATGCGCAGTTTTCGCAAAACGATGCAACGCGCGTTATGGTTTAAGTGGCTATTTATCATAACCTCAAAATGGTTGATCGGAGAAGAAAACGAGTGGAAACGAGCTGAAGAGCCTGAAATCGATCGCGAGCAGCTTCTTGTGTTGTTTTTTTTAAACGATACCATTGTGATTGCTAATGTTCATGTGCAGTGCATCATTAAATGTGTATGTCTATGTGCTGTGACCTGCTATTGCTTGTAATGGCTAATGATGATCGATGGCCGGTGAAGTTCTAGGCAACAGCATTGCACAATAATTCCATCATACCGGATTCACGGATTTACAGCAACAGCAGAGCACGCCGGCGCTGGGAACCGAGGACACGAGCCCCAAATTATCCGTTTTAGAAAGGTAGGTTGAAAGCGAAAACAATCAAGATTGGGAGCGACTTGATCGCTTGAGTGAAAACGGTTGTTAACCGAAAATAGAAATAAAAAAAAATCAGTGGATATTGACGGGCGATGACGTGCGGAACCGGTTATTCGCGAATCTGATCTGGGTCTTGACCTTCGATCTTTCAGGGTGAGATTTTCAAGGAGCGTTAGCGGGTATATTTTATGGCAAACACACGCTTTGCTCGTTGGTGGGAAAGTGGTTGTTTGCCAAAGTTTGGGAACACAGTTGGGTTTGACAGAGGTTGTGTTGAGTGTGATTTAGATTTCTAGAATCCTTTGATATAATTAACTAATATTTAGTTTTTGGTTGGTTTTTATTTTCCGCTTCACCGATAAAAACCAACCAAAAATCAAATAATACAACTCCACGGTGACTTAACCCAACTAATAATCATTAATGAATGAATGATTTGGGATATCTCACTGTTTGAATTGTGCGCTTCGATCAAGATTGCCCCAGGTAGTTGTCCTTTCATTTCAATAATATGTAGGAGTCTCCTACTAGGAGATATTCAGCAATCCAAGAAAGTAAAGGGTGTATTCGATAAAAATGGCACACACATATTTACTCACGAAAATTTAACTGGTTATCGGATTTTCTTGAAATTTCCTGGGAATAAAAAACTACTACTGAGTTATTATTAACAACATTTCTCGAGTACTTTTCAAAAGGACGTAAGTAACAAAATGTAAACAAACGCGTTGTTCATGGCATGTTATTAAAAAATCATGTATATATGCCCACATTTGATGAACTTTCTGATGGATTATTTCTGAAAGTTTTTACTAACTTTTTACAAAACGGTGTAAAATCACTTTTGCACTTTTTGGGAATAATGTACATACGCCGCTTGTGTTGAAAAGTAACTTGCGAATCATTGTTATATCATTTGAATGCCTCTTAACGACGCGTAAGTAAAAGGCTTTATACCTCAAGGTTAAAAATTTAGATTTTGTTTAGTAAAAATTGATATTTTTAGCACCGTTTTGTTGCAGAAAAAACTAATACGTCATTTTGATAATTTCGACGTATCTTTGTGAAATATGACAACTTGACGTAACATTTCGACGTATCAACATTGTCATTCGCAGAATGACGTATCATTTTGACGCAAGTAACATGCCATCTATCATACTGACTTATCAAAATGACGTATAATCTTTTTCTATTGCAGACCGTTGTAAGAAACATTTTTCTAAAGGAAACTTGAATTTTCACTCCTAGTGTAATTTTTAAGCACAGTGATGTAATATCTTTTACCAATGTGTCATTCAGTGGAATTTAATTGGGATAAACATGTCTGGTTTTCAAATAGGAATAAAAATAAATTCAAAAAATTTCAAAGCCGATTTTCTCATTTTCGTCCAAACGTTACTTACGTCCATTTTGAAAATGTACTCGAGATTTGCTCTATTCCATTTCATCTCCCACCCGAAATCACCGCAGCTTCCTTCTCACTTTACCCATCAAATTTTTTCACAATCGATTTTCCTAGCATTTTGTTGTTTATAGTCAAATTTTCTCAACTCCAGCTCTATCCTAATAGTTTTCTATTCTAATAGAATCCTGTAGTGCGGGAACTGTTTCATCGAATATCTGTAACTAGAAAATGAGAAGAAAGATTAGTAATTTCCATTTAACTCCAACTACCTTTCATCGCTTATCTTGACAGATCCGCATATTTCGTCTACAATGTGCAGAGTTCTTCAGTGTCGTGTAATGATACTCGACTAGTTCGGCACATGGTAGACGCGTATCAAATCAAGATAAGCACAATTGAAGTTAAAATTAAGCGGGAAAAATACTAACTTTCTTTTTATGTTTGCGAAGTTCCGTTTTCATAATTGCCCAGAATTATTCACTGGAAGAAGCCCGCTGAACTTTTTGTGGCAAAAATCGAGTCCGCTGGCCGGTACCACCAACACGTTTCGACCGTAATGGCAGAATGCTCTAGATCTGGCCAAAACAGAATTGATCCTTTGTGCTTCCTTATGCAAGCTTTGAATAAGCTTTGTTCAAATTTTTAGGTTTTTTTACTCACGGTTCAAAAGTTACAGAAGATTTTCGGTGTGCCAATTTTATTGAATAAGCACAACTTTACCCCCAAATAAACATATAATATATTCAAAAGCAGACACAACACTGATTAATTAGTTTTGTCATAGTTTTCATCAAAAAGAATTTGTCATAAAAGAGATACATTTAATATCCTTAAGGACTTTAGAAATTTGAGACAGATTTAAGTATTTGACAATCTTTCTTCAAGTAGCTACCAGATTTTCAAAATGTAGGGTAAATCGATGAGGTTTTAAGCGAGGCAGAGTCGTTTTCTGAGTTTTGATAAATTAACCTTAAATTTTAATTCCATAGCAGTTTTTTTTCTATTAATTCAAGCTTTGTTAGGAGGCTAGAGAGCAAAATATAGAATTTATCTCAAGTTAATAGTGAGCTGATAAAAAAATGACTAAAAGTTATTCTCGTAATGTCTTCTGATGCCCTATTTTTGTCAAGTCAAGAAGTTTTGGCAGTTTTACATATGGTTTTTTTCCGGGAATTTGGGACCCGGAGGATCAGCCGAAGTGATTGATCAGTATGGTGAGAAATCCCCTGAATATCTTCCGTTGACCTAGTTTCAAGAAGTCATGAAGTTTGATACGTCGTAAGCTGCGTTTTAGCTAGGATCTAAGCATGGAAAAAGCATTCAATTCCTGCAAGGTGACAATTATGGTCTAAGTATATCTTCCAAAGATCGAATCTTGCAAAATAATGAAGTTTGATATGTTGCAACCCCTTGTATTGTAAAATAAAAGTTAGAATCTTCAAAATGTCCTCCGATAATATAATTTTGCAAAAATAATAGAAGTTTTATATGTCGCTATGAAGTCACTGACCACTTTCTCGGTAGAACTCGGATCCAATGAGACCTCCCTAAAAAGCCAGTTCGGCCAAAAATCCTCAGAATGTCATCCGGCGACCAAGTTTTGCAAAATCATGAAGTTTGATATGTCGCCAGCTAGGTTTTGGTAAAGCTTTGGAAATGATTACTTTGATGGAGGAACTCGTATTCCGGAGGCCTATCTCAGGCCTATGTGGTCAAACATTCTCAAAGTCCTAGTTTTGAACAATCATGAAAAAACAAAACATGCCGCAGATATATTTCTATTCGGAAAATATGTTGTCTACTTTCCCTGGAGAGGTAAACACTTACCCCAGTACTCCTGCACTAGATTCCGGAACTACGTACACGGGAAATAATGTGTTCTTCTAAACGAGCAAAACAGGTCATGATTTCATGAATATGTTGTGTTTTCGTATTATGAATATACAACCATGAACAAAATACAGGACATCGCGAACTATTTGCCCGCCGCAATGAAATGAAAATGAAGATTTATTTTATTGTTTTAATTTAGAGTCAGATAAAGCTGATTTGGTAGATTTATGAATAAAGTTTTCAGTATTAGGAGTTCAGCTCATGGTTTTGACCCGATTTATTCATGATATCATTGCGACGGGAAAATAGTTCATACTACCGCGAATTTTGTGCATGGTGTGTAGATTACATACACGAAAACACAACATATATTCATGATATCATTACCAGTTTTTCTCGTTTAGAAGAACACATTATTTCCCGTGTACGCTATAGTTATTCTTGAAAAGACTCTTGACAAATGAAGCTGATTACACAATTTAAGATTAGAGGCAAAAAGCGAAGACTTCCTAAGTTCATGACCTCGCATCTGTCATTTGTCCAAGTCATGAACCAACGAATAAGAGTCACGAATTCAAAAATAAGAAGAGAGTTAGTATCATGAATTTTTGTTCATGAAAACAAAAACGGATTTGTTTCCGTGTAGGTTTTTGGAATGACCAGTGCTGATCCGCAAACACGGACAAATTGGTGATTTGGTGACTAACGATGGAGAATCATCAATTTTTAATTTTATTTTAAGGGGAATTGAGGACCTATGTTTTATTTACCCATCCTAGCTTCTTTTGTAAACGTCAGGGAAAGAGGCCAAAAGCGATAGTAGTTTGATCTACATGTCAAATCAATTTTCATTTTATTGTATATACTTTGTACGGAGTACCGCAAACATAGACTAAAGCGTTGGCAGTATTGGTTGCCAGAATCCTTTGAAAACTTAGAACGACTCGTACAGGCTTGGAAGAATGAGGGCTCTTAACTCCAACAGGATGATTTATGCAAATCTACTTCTGGAAAATGTATCAATCTACCCTAGTAATAGTCAAGACCCAAGTCTTTTTAAGTTCCTAAGATTTGATGCAACAAAACTTCAGGCTGGCCGTTTGACTTGAACTGGTACTTGAACTTTCACTTTATTTTTCTAGTCAGAGTTTCAAACAGCCGATGATCTCTAGAATTTCAATTTATTAAGACTTAACCAAAAGATGGATGTTTTTCAGAAATAACTGAGAAACACATTGACAACAACATCTTTCGGCATCGTCTGTTGGACATTTCACTTTGGTAGATTAAATTTGTTCAGTCAACAAATTTCTGTGGGCAAAACTTCGCAGTTTCATAAATTCTTAAACATGTTTCCCCTTGATTTGGTACAAAATCATCTGAACCCTCTTAGAATTATTAACTGCTTATATTTAAAAGCATGCCAAAACACTGCCAGATCAATTCGTATATACGTAACTAACAATATAACGGCCTTCGCATAACAGACGGGTTACGACTCCTTCTGGCTGCTTCAGTGCCAGCACACCGCTATACTAGGTAAGTCAAGTTTTGAAAACGACATCTATGGAGTAGTAGTGAAACCAACATTTGTACGCCATTTTAATTTTTCATCTTTTACAAGAACGTACTCAAAACTACATTTCGATTTGTCAATTTAATCTTTATTTACAATTCATTTTTTTAACGAAAATTGTTCAGTGATTAAATTCTTTGTTTTGGATGGTTTATCCGCTACTGAGATCCATTCAAAGATGGTGAAAGTATTAAAGGAGTCTTCTCCTTTATTTCCAAACGTTCATCGATGGGTTTTGGAGTTTAAGCGTGCCCGTACAAGCGTTGAAGACGACCCACGCTCTGGATGTCCAAAAAGTGCATCAAACAACCGGTGAAATCATAGCGAAAATACAGGATATGGTTTTGGAAAATCATCAATCGACTCGTGGATGTGATAGCTGGATAATCAACGGGAATCTTCGCATGGGAAGAACATGGCATATTTTGCCAAATTTTTGGTTTTCAAAACCTTGTGTGCAATGAATGGATGCCGCATTTACTTTCGTAAATGCAACTTCGTTCGAATGCGACCTGCTGAGCAACATTTGAAGCAATTTCGAAAGGATAAAAAGGGTTTTCTGCGTTGATTCATCACTATGGATGAGATTTGGGTTTACCACCATAATCAAAACAAGAGACTAAGGAGTGGTGTGAACCAGGCACTTCGAATCCGAAGCGAGTTCGTGTTCAGAAAAGAAGAAAAGAATCATTTTTCATCAAGACAATGCACCTGCTCACACAGCTCAAAAATCCAAATTGTACAAATTGTGGCAGCATCCACCCTATTCGCCAGATTTAGTTCCCTCTGACTCCTGGCTGTTCTCGCACCTCAAAAAATTCTTTCTTGGAAAGCATTTTTTCATCAAAGGAAGAGTTTAAAGCCGTCGTAGAGGAGTATTTTGCAGGCCTTCCCAAAAGAGTCGCAAATTAATTCAAAAATAATTATTTAGTGAAAATTAGTTTGTTTTGCTTCTACGAAAAAAGGCGCTATGTTTTGCTACTGTAGTTAACAAAATACCGTAAAATTTGTCTGAGTTTTAGCTAATGCATACCCGAGTTTGAAAATTTTACAGTTTCCTAAGATTCTGCGTGGAACTCCACGCTTTTCACACCATATTTTGAACACTTTTAAATGAGTTCTACTGAGCCACACATTGCGCCGTAAATTCTAACGACATTCTGAACAAAGGCGTGTCTTGTCCAAATTTTGATCATGTTGAAATAGTCTAATTTTCGAAAAAAAATCGCTGTGCTTTGTTAAGTTAATATATATTGTAATTCTTCTTTTAAGTCGTTCGACGAAAGACAAGAATTGTCCACTTATTCAATGAGAACTCAAAAACTCAAGCAGCAGAATGCATTTGTTTGGTTCGGTTTCGAGGTGTTAGATTGTCTTTGCACTACAGAGCCGATATTAGAACTAGTGCGTCCAAAGGGAGAAAGCACTATAGCATTCGGTGAGACAATTCCAATAAAAATAAAAATATTACTAGTTTGTTATTTGATTGGTTCTCGAGATCGCCCATCGTAGTTATTTAAACACTGTTACTGTTCTGTGTGACTTGTCAGGGGGTGAAATTTGAACTCTCAAACTTTTGGCGTGTGAGGTATTGATGTTAACTACTACGACGAAGTCGCTCCCCATTATCGAAAATTAATTGAAGGTATATCTTTGTGCTTACGTTGGACATCATCATAAAGATAGGTAATATCTAGTCCGAAATCGGTCGACAGTAAAATGTGCATTTTACGTTCGTTTTCCGTCTGTGAGAACCTTACAAAAGTTGTGTCAATTTTTGTATCGCGTTAAATGAGTGAAGTTGAATTTCCTCTTGAATTAAAATTTGGTGAGACCATTCCAATTATAGAAAACACTTTTAAGCTCATTCTCAGTAG
>JASCZW010008149.1:0-54427 GCA_034211315.2 Aedes japonicus
AAAAGTTTTCTCAGAGTTTAAGATGGGACCTATCAGAAGTTTAGAAAAAATATGCTCAGGAAAAAACTTCCCCGAATTTCAGAAAAAATAATTGCCAGAGAGGGCACTACCTCAAAGTTCAAGAAGGAATCTCTAAAAAAATTCAGGAATTCAAGAGAGAACTTCTCAGAAGTTCTGCAAGAAACTTCCCAACAGTTTAGTTGGAACTAACAAGAAGTGTTAAAAAGAATCGAGCATTTCCGAATTTCAGAATGAGGTTTCCTCGAAGTTCAGGAATTCCCAGAAGTGCAGGTAGATACTTCTGAGAAAAGCAGGAAGAAACGTTCCAAAAATATTGGGGATACTTCCAAGTAGTTCTAGCAGGAATTTCTCAGAATTTCAGGAACAAACTTGCCTAAAGTTCAGAAGAGGACTTTTCAAAAGTTCGAAAAGAAGCTTCCAAAAAAAATTTAAGAAGGTTTTTCGAGAAATTCCGGAGAAAACTTTCCCAGAGTTTTGGAGAAATTTTCTTCGCAGATCAGAATTTGACTTATCAATAGTTTACAAAGTAACTAAGTCCAAATATTTTTGGAAGGGTCGGTTGGGTTGTAAGATGTGAATTCTGAAAACATGTTCATGACACCATATCAAAATATGGTACACACCATCCTCCCTAACGTTCACATCGTACTATGGGCTGGGACACAAACGAATGTAGGAATTTCCTAAGTTTTATCTCACCTCCTTTAAGAGATTTGATCCTCGATTCTGAAAAAGTTTCCCTTATCTGCTTACGAACCTGCCTATCCCTTTTCAGCCCTTCATACAGCAGTATGTTGTATTTGACAAAGTAACAAAGCATGATTTTTTTGTTAAGTGGAACCACATGCAGGGTAAGGCCCACGCTAGGATGGTGGCTTCCTAAATACATACATATATCAATACCTTGTACAAGCTGTATCTCGAGATCCTGGCCCTCTAGAAGGTGCCGTCTTCGATGAAGTTCTTCAGTTGGCCGACCCAAAGGCCGTTAAGTGATACCTGCTGCCATTTTGTAATCCAAGATGGCGGCATCAGATGTAAGAAAAACTAGGAATCACCATGCAATATGGATATATTTATATCAAGAACGGCCAATTTAGGCTAGAGATCGATGTGCGATGCTATTTTGGAAACCAAGATGGCGGCTTCTGATATCGGAAATATTGGGATATACTGTCAAATACTCTACAATATATATCTGTTTGCAACGGAGACAGCGTTTTGAAGGCGGTTTCATTTAAGAATCCAAAATGGTGGCTTCAATTTCATTAAGAGTGGGAAATACTGTCAAAATGCTTGAAATATGAATAGTTTTGTCTCCAGGCTCAAACAGATGGTGCCGACAAACTGACCTCTTTTCGACGTCCTGGCCCTCAACCGGTGACACTGCGCTCCAGGATCCCTCCCAGATGAGCGTCAATTTCATGGCGAACGCTCACGTAACGTAATTTTTACAGCCCTTGGGCCACTCGACGAACGATAAGGTGACTCCGCCGATGCGTCCGCTTCCTGCAACAGCGATTGCATCCGCATTCAAGAAACTTCCTTAGCTCCGGTTATAAGTGGTTCCGGGCCCATAACCCTTTGCACTGTAAAAAGAATTTGGCTGCTCATCCAACCTGAGCTCAGAACTAAGAGAGTTTACCACCTTCATGTGCACTGCTCTTTCCGTCAGATAGGTGATCAAGCAATTCCACCGTTTAGCGAGACTTCGACCGGCTCTAACATAGACAGGCCCGAAGTAGTCATGTCCGACAAACGCATTGGAGGCGCATCGCTGGTAGTAGTGCCATTGCTGGATGTCTTAACTTGACGAGCACCATCACTTACCTAGTGTCATTGGAAAACACAGAAATAACCGCAAATTATAATGCATTATTGACAATAATTGTAAAAATCCCAGAACTTCTAGGAAGTTATGAAAAAATCCTTTGAGTGTTTCCTAAACTTTGAAGAATGCTAAAAAAAATCCATAGCAGTTTCCTTCATTTCAGGGACGTTTTCTAAATTTCTGGAATGTTCTTCGATCTTAGGGGAAGTTTTCTGGAATTCTTGGAAAATCCTAGAACCACTGAGAAATTTCCTGATTTCCTGAGTTCCCTGAGCATCTCGGAGAATTTTGAGCTTTTGGGACGTTCTCTGAACTTAAGGGATGGTTCCTGATCTTTATGGGAGTTCCCTGATCTTTGTGGGCATTTCCTGAAGTTCTGAGAAGTTTTTTGAATTTCTGGGAATTACGCTGAACTTCGAGGAAGTTTCTTGAACTCATACAAGTTCCCTGAACTTCTATGAAGTTCTGTTTACTTCTAGCAAGTTTCATGAAATGTTCTCTAGACATGAGAAGATCTCTATACCTCTAGGAAGATCAGAAAACTTTTGGGAAGCTTCATGAATTTCTGGGCAGTTCTCTGAACTTATGGGAAGTCCTCTAATTTTCTGGAAATTTTTTGAACTTTTAGGAAGTTCCCTGAAATTCTGGGAAGTTCCCTGAACATCTTAAGTAGTGCTATGAACTTCTGAGATGTATCCAATAAAAATCTGATAAGTTCTCTTAACTTCTGGGAAGCTCCCTGAATTGATGGATAGTAACCCGAACTTCTGTGGAGAACTTTTTTACTTTTGGAAAGTTCGCTGAACTCAGGGGAAGCTCCCTGAATTTATTGAAAATTCCCTGAATTTCTAGGTAACAGTCTGAATTTCAAGGAAGTTGCCTGAACTTCTAGGAAAAACCCTTAACTTCTGGGTAGTTCCCTGATTTTCTGGAAAATTCCCTTATATTTTGGGAGGTTCCTTTAACATCAGGGAGAAAAGCGAAACCTCGAAGAATTTTCCTGAATTTCTAAGAAATATACTGAGCTTCTGATAAGTTTCCTGACTTTCTAGGAAGCTCACGATTTTTTTTTCGATCTTTTAGGAAGCATTTTCGTTCATCATTACCATCTTTACCTCTTCCGATCTTTACCTCCTACTTATGCTGGTCCGACGTCTTATTCGGACCGCACCTGCGTCACGATATTTCTCCATAAAACTCGGTTGAGAGCTGTTTGTCTCCAGTTCCTCAAATGTCCCACACTTCCATAGTCTTGCTCCACTTGGTTTAACCACATGGCTCGCAGCGCTGCTCTGCGTTTTGTACCGGTCGGATTCAAGGCAAACACCATTTTTGCGGGGTTGTTGTCCGGCATTCTTACAACATGTTCCGCCCATTGACCCTTCCAGCTTTAGCGGCTTTCACGAATACTGTCGTTTCAAAACCTAAGGGTTGCAGGTCCTCTTCAAGCATTGTCACGTCTCATGCCCGTTGAGAACAACCGGTCTCATCAGCGTTTTGTACATGGTACACTCGGTACGGGGTGAAGTTACTGACCTCATGTCTCGTAAGTTCATAGTAGACATAACTTCCGGTAATAATGTGTCTCCTAATTTCTCTGCTGCAATTGTTATCCGACGTAACCAATGATCCTAGGTACAAAAACTCATCCACCACCTCGACCTCATCTCCGTCGATTGTCACACTCAGGTAACCAATAAGCAGTTCCAAGCGTCTTTACGGCAGATATCAGCATTTAAGTCGCCTAATGCTGAATATCGCTGCTCTACTGAATGCTATATGCTTCATAATGCGTTTCGCCTTCGAATGCTTACTACAGGCTGCAGCATTTAAATAGCACGAAACCTACTTCACAATGCATTCAAGACGCTGATATAATGCTTCTATAATGACTGCGAAATGCACATTTAGGTCGACTACTGCATATGCCATGCGATTGTACCTGGCAGTTCTGCCTATGCGAACTCAATCACGCTCGGTTCCTCCAGACAACACATAGTTAGTCGTCGACGCACTCACCTTCAATCCAAACTTTTCCACTTAACGTTTCAAGTTGGTGTACTGATCAACTACCACCTGGAACGTTCTGCCGACAATGTCCAAGCCGTCAGCGAAGCAGATGAACTGGCCGAATTTATTGAAGATCGTACCCCGCATGTTAAAGTCGGTACGTTTCATAACTCCTTCTAGCGCAATGTTAAACAGGAGGCAGGTGTGGACGCAAATACTGCCAGCCGTAGGTCTTCAGGATAGGTTTGCAAAAAATCCTCAGGGTCACCAACCTTCAAGTATTCGTCGAGAGAACTAGCAGAGGAAACATACGCTAACATCCGTTAGAATGCAGTGCACCTTTGTAACGGACTTAGGCCAAATTTTCCAGCTGCATCGCAACTAAGCTGTAAACAGTCATCAGTTGACTCTAGTTGTCGCATAATGTCCAGGAACATCTCCCTTGTCATGTTGAAACGTCGCAGAAAGTACTTCTTGTCATAGGTTGGCGTGTCGCTGAATTATTCCTGGAGCTGATCCAGCTTCTGATGACCAAAACGGAAATCGCGGTCGATATTGGGGCGTAAGTAAGATATAAGTTTGCTGATAAGTTATGCTGAATTATAAAGTTGTTCCAAAAATAGACCACTGCTGAAGACGCCCTAAGCGGTACGTTTTGAATAGGCTGAACAAAACCAGCAGGAAATAATCCAAATTCCAATCTGTTTGTCTTAGCACTTCCTTGAAGCTATTTGCCATTCGTCACATCCTCGACGATGACATCCCAATTTAACATCGAAGAAGGCCTGAAAAAGCGTGTATTGCCATTCATCTGCAAGCACAGGGGCCCGATTTTGCCAGCTGCCAAAGATGGTTCGGGAGTGGTTTGCTGCCAACAAGATATTGAATCCTCCAAATTGCCCGGATTTCGACCAATCGCAAAATACTGGGTGATTTCAAAGCAGCGAATTCGGCGGGACAGTCGAGTATATCCAGCAAATACGGGCCAAATGGAAGAAATGCGCAGATGGGTTCCATCAAGAGGAAGGTTCGAGATTTCGTTTGAACTTGAGAAATGTAACCATATAATGCTGTAACTTTGAAGTTTTAATAAAAGTACTGTGAAGTAACCATTAACTTTCAAAACTTATTGAATCACGAATTTCAGGTCTTTTTGTGAGTACCAATTTTGTTCAAGTCAGCCTTTACTTCTGTGAGTTAAATCAATTTTCACCTTATGAGTATAAGCGTTTTTTAAAACCTCAAATTTTTATCTCCGAATAGAGGTATTTATTAAAATTAGGTATTTAGCATTTTTTTTTATATTGACAGCCATGTTGTTGCGATTGATTACATTTTCAAACTCTACATTTGAATACGACTTCCAATTTTAACAACTTCTTGCTACATAAAATAAATCAAACTTATGTTTTGTTAACAAGAAACTGTTAAGATTAACAGCTAGGGTCAAGACTTCAATAAACTGAAATGGTTTAATTTATTTGGAGATGTTTTCCCATTGGAATAAACAAATTCGTTCGTAAAGAAAGAACCACATCCACAAAAACATCAAAATAAGGAGTGATCTGGGTTCGGACCCTTATCTATATAGGGATTGTATGCGTATTATGGACCCTGTGCGTATAATGGACCCCCTGGCATATTTCTGTAATTATTTCGTTATTATTAAATTTAACCTAAGCATTGTCAGTTAAAACACATAGTATAAACACTAAAACAATGGTTAGAATATGATTCCTCACAATTTTCACACAATAAAGATAATTATTAATTATTTTTACCTGAGCACTGCATGGTACAATGATTTGTAAGTATTTTCGTTACAGGAGAGAAAAAGGAAACTGATCATATAAATAAATTGTAGATAATAAAAAGGCCTTTTCAACTCGTTAATACTTAGTACTTATATTCAATTTTACTATGCAGGTATAAAAACAATGACAAATTGTAAAAAATGTATAAAACTTTGAGGGTCCATTATACGACTGATTGGAAGTGCTTTGTTGCCTATTTCCAACCCCTCATTTCTTTTTGTAAGCAAACTGAACTTATATTATGCTCACCGTCTAAATTGGAAATTTTTGATCAAAATGGGAAAAATTAATGAATGTAAGCATACTTACATGGAATCTGAAGTGAAACAGTGAATTCGAGCGATTCAAAACAATGTTCCGATAAAACAAGCGTGCAAGCAGTATAACATTCCACGCTCTACCATGAAGTATCGTCTCGGGAAAAGCTGGTCTGGAAGAGCTAGGAGAGGTCTACCAAACGGCCCGTCTACCAAATACAACGTCTACCAAACAAGGACTACCAAACGCAACGCAAAGTCTTCCAATACAAAGTGATCAGATTGGATGAATTTGGTGGCATTTTGGAGTTGGTAATTAGGGCTAGCACTCGCTTTCGACCCATTTGTACAAACCTTACAAGTTTTGTATTATAGGTCGAAGACTGGAACAAAATTCATGTAGGTGCTTTTGCCTTTATAGAGGCTTTTAGTCATTGCCTAGTACGCCTCTTTTATAATGATCGTGTAGAAACGTATTTCATAAGGAATGAGGAATATTCAAGAATTGAAAATAGTGTATACGGATAATCTGGATGATCTCTCCCAGCCGCATCGTGAAGGTTCGTATGCAGCATCATCTAATGAAGTAATCAATTTGAAGAAAGAAACTAAATCTGAGGAAAAACGAGCTGAACGCATAAAGAACGCAGAATTGAAGAAGTTGTTTATGATCACAAAATTGGATCAGACCCAAGTAACCACAAGCATTATATTATTGCACTTAATCAACCCAAAATCAACATCAGTATTGCGGGATCGCATCAATTCAACAGTTGTCAAGTAATGAAGGGTTAGATTAGCTTAAGAATGTAGTGATGCATTACCAATACAGCAATGCTACTTTAGCAATTGCTTATGACATTACAAAAGATATAGCATTAGTTCGATCTTAGTGGAGCCCTTTTCAGCTTTAATCCAACTTCAATGATGCACTAGATGTAATACATATACCCTATATATGCATGATATTACAGCCTCGTGGTTCTTTGGGAAATTGTCACGTTTGAAGAACAATAGCCAGACCGGCGGTGTTTTGAAGGATTGTTTAATTTTCAAATAGGGTGAGGGGGATTAGCCTAGCTCCTTCATTCGGCCTATGTACCAAATGTATCATTAATTTAGCGATAATCAACAAAATCATGCTGCTGGGTGGTTAACAATAGCTATCATTTGTTGATCACATTGCAAAAAAATATGTTTCGGACACAAATATATTATCATTACTTTTCTATCAGTGTACAGGAACGAATATATTCTGGTCATGTATGTATTTTGTTCACTTTGATGTAAAATACATTATATACACACTTAGATTTTTTTTACAGAAATCTGTAAAGTTTTACCGAATTCTCAACAACGTTCGTTAATGCTTTTTACAGATTTCGGTGAAATTTACAGATATCTGTTAAAAAAATTACCGGATTTCAGTAAACTTTTACCGAAATCCGTAAAATCGGATTACTGAACGTTCAGATGTTGAGAATTCTGTAAAACTTTACAGATTACTGTAAAAAAATCTAGGTGTGTTCATTCGAAAGCTAAAAAAGTTATCTACTTAAAATTTACATTTAAATGTTGAGTTGTTGTAATTTAGCGTCTTAGGGATAAACATGTGATAAACTTCTCATTTTTTATGGTTTTTTTTTTCATGTTTTTAGAAAAACAAAAACAGCAGTGGTTGATAGAACAAAAATATGGCTTTAAACGTGTTCTACATCTATCTGTTTGACACAAACTTTCTATCTTGCTTATTTTTTTTTTTTTTATTTGAATGCAACATGTTGTGCCTGAATTCAACCCAACCGTGGTAATGTCTGTGCGCAGGACGCATAGCACACTTGATTACCGCGCTGCTTGGTGTCCAAGGAGAAGAATGTAATAGCTCAAATGTTTTCGAAACAGTACCACACGGCTTCCGGAAAACAGCTATGTTTTTTTCCAGAAGAGTTAGCAGATAGTCATCTCTGCTACGGTTACGCCAATTGTTTGGCATAGGCAGTCCAAATAGAATCTTGCTAAATAACATAATTTTGAGTTACAGCCAATTTAAGACTACCATGTACCAGAAAAATAAAAGTTCAACAACTCCGTAGAATATGAGATTTGACGATCTGCGTAGAAATTTTTTTTCCTTAAATATCATTCCCTATCGTCCCTGAAAATATGAGGAACTGCATCACAGATTGTAATAGTTTTATTTAATACCAAGATTGCAGCTAGATAGATTTCAACACAGGTGTTGCTACACATTGGATGCGCTTAGAATGTTTTCTATTTGAAGGTGGTTATAATATATACAAGTCCAAAATATATGCGTTACCCTATTTGTCTATAGACATCGTATAACGAATACGTATATGAGATAACAAATTGGTTTAGCAGCGTCAGAACAACCATTTTAATTAAATTAGTTGATATGCGCATTTTGGACCCGGGTCTATGATGCGCATTATAGACCCGGGTCCAAAATAAGCAGATGGGTCCAAAAAAGGCACATTATGATCAGCGCAAATTATTGATGTTTACCAGGAAAACCTAGCCTCGAAAATAGAGTTTACTATAATTTTGTGTAAATAACTAGTTATTTTCATCAAATGTGGGATTGTTGTACAAATAGTACATAAAATTCTTATGGAATACATCGAAAATGTTCAATGCTTCTACTAAGGGGTCCATTACTAGCATATAAACCCTACCTCTGTAATTTACCGCTAATTCCATTTCTTCATCACGAATCGGAAAGCGACCCTCTCCACCAGTAAGTCACCCTCAGGATGTCAGCAAAAGCACAAAACTAAATAGTAACAACCTCCGAATCGAAATTTGAACCTCATTCTTATCACTGGTCGTTCCCGAGAGCACAATTTGCTGTTTCCTTCCGTACAAAGCTCACTATCTAGAAGCATATCGATGGCTAGCCGGCGACACCGCTATTTTTCTTTTTACGAATGAAGAAAAAAAAACAAACGAGATAAAACGATTTCAAGCACCCAACTGCTTTTCGTTAACATGGACGAAGGCACAGGGTAAGAAAAATGTACCCAAAATTGAGTTTGAAAGAACTCAATTTAGAGCTCTTATAGCTGAGGTCAACCATTGCGTGAATGAATAAATCCTGTTGCGTCGAATTCACTCAATATGTCGGTAATAACTTAAGAACTAAATTTGAAGTTGTTTTGATGATGTACATTGAGCCTCATATTTGTTTGATACGGCGAATCTGCTTTTATACACAATGGCTTTCGTAGTCATTTTCTCTTGAACAAAAGGTCACAAATACAAATTAAGCACTCCTCAAGGAAGTGGAGCTTTGTCTCTATCCGCTGATATATTCAATTTGAAGGAATTGTATGTAACTTCCGATAAAATTGCAGACAAAGTGTTTGTTTGCTAAAGCAGATGCGCCCTAATCAAATGTTGGCGCTGATATGTTCTGAACGTAACGTACGTTACGTACGTTAGGTACGTACGTCAAAAAATTATTCAACTGTCAGTACGTTCAGTTGCGCAATGAATAATTGGGTACTTTTAACATATTTGTGGATGATAGTTTAGAGAACCTGCGGCTCTGCCGTTGTGTTGAATTACCATCTCTATCATCGAAATGGAATGCTTTTTAAAAGCCAGATTTAAATAGACGAGTGGAAACGCCGCAGGGCTGGTAAAATCGAGCCCCCTGGAATCGATTTCGATCTGAAGCTTTTTTTAATGTTGTTCGTCTCGCAACTGTTTGTTTAGTAGTTCGTATCTAATGCATTATTGATTCCATTTAATCAAAATTTTATTTTCTCTGTTCACTCCATTTTCGCTAGACACATGGTAGCAGTATTGAAATGGTGGAAAGAACTTAAATTTAGGTTCTATTTTCCATCCGTGTCGTTGGCAGTAGGACATCAACACAGGAAACAGAAGACACTATCTCCACTCACGGTGCTGCGGTTGACAAAAAGAATCCCTCAAGCTTTTCAACTTGGGACATTTAAAAAATGTAGCGCGGGAGAACGACTGGCGATAATGTCATTCTGTATACTTGTATTCCGTTGCTTGCTGGTGTTCATCTCCGGTTTTACTCCGTTTTTTTCCTCCACCCTCGAAAATTTGAATAGTTTTGTAAATAAGCACGTAATTCCACGTCAAGAAATCTATTAAACTTGACCTCAATATGCCCTTATCAATCAATTCTTTTATCAATTTTCGGACAATGAACGAAATTTGTGGGTTTTTACGGTTTCTTAAGCGAAATAACTTAAAATAAAATGATATAAAAATGCACCTAACGTTGGAATGTGCGCTGTTTGCAATGTTTACATTTGATATAGTGACGGCTACCGCGTAATACACTCTAAAATATTATTAACTATGTTCAGGTGATAAACTTTTTTTGCGTATTTTTTTCTATCGTTTTATATATCGCACCATAGTTTTTCGAAGGAAGCAAAATGTCGTATAAATTCGATGGCAGAATGTTAACTGATGTTTATGTCGGTTGAACTCCCGCGCGGTAGATCTGTGCGCCGCTGCGCCACGCCGCCGCCGCTGACGATTTCATAGCGCCGCCGCCGCCACTATTTTCGACCGGCGCGCCACTGCATTTTTTTGCCCGCGCCGCCGGGCAATTTGAGGCGTGCCGATAAAAATTTTCACTGTATATGCATCCCTTCAGTTAAGTTCATTAGCCCTTCAGAAATGTGCGTTTATTACTGGTGACAAATTATGACATCTCGATGAGATGTGCCATCCAGAGGGTGTGCGTGTGGAACAGTGATCAGCTTTGTCGTTTCGTTCTAGAAATTGCTAATAGCTTCAAGCTAAAAGAGGAAATCTATTAAGTATATTGTGATTATCATGGTAATTTACCTACAATTCGGTGCACTATATTTACTGTCAGCTAAGAAGTCCGTATAGATAGACCGACAGACAAAAGACACAATAGACAATGTATGGAGTTCAGTCTCCTTCACACTTCTTCTGGAAGGGCTACCAGTGAATCAGTTCTGGCAAAACATATTGATACCACAAATAATGGTAATTGAACCAGAGATGTGTGGAAAACAAAATTGGTGCACTAAAACGTGCCAAAAATGGTTTTACAGATCATTGCTTCCTGAAAAAGTGTTTCGCAATATATGTCTAATTGAAGCAAAACAAAAACTCAACACTCCGATTGTCCTGAGATTACAAATGGTTAAAGTAGCCTAGCACCTCGGGAATCTTGTCCAAGCATTTTATTCTCATGTTATTTCAAAGGGCTGAGATTGAAGGAATTTCGACAAGGAAAATAAAAAAATCCAGCCACATTTAAAATGCACTGGGATTAAAATCTCGCCAAAACATGTTCCGAGGTATGAGGCTACTAATAATTGAGAAATAAACTAGATATTGTAGTGAATACTGGCGAATAAAACACAACTATCTATCTATGCCTAAGTAATGTATTAAATATGGTTGGGCAAAGGTAATCTTCAAACTTTCATATTGTGTTTATATATAAAGTATCGGTAAATTTTCATAATTTTGACATAAATAAAAGAAAATGTAATGTGCCGTCCAGACGACGAGTTATATCACTTGATATAGAGTAGTTTCATATCCATGTTCGTAAATCAAGTTTTCACTGGAAATGATGCATCTGACGGCTCATAACAAGATTCGCTATATCAAATGATATAGCTCGTAGTCTAAAATAAATCTAGGGTTTTTTCTTTCATTAGGGCGAATCTAACATTGAGAGACTCTCTTTGATTACTGTCTCTTTCATTCATACTCCAATCACCCTTACGATTTACATTCTACTTTTTGTAGAGTATGCTAGCCAGCACTGTTGTGTTTCGATTTGTACTATAGGATCTCTCATATGTTTTATAATGGCGCAGTAATAAATGAAAGAGAGCGAGACCGGAGAGAATCTCTCAAAGTTTATTTCCACAACTTGAGAGCATTTTGTTAAGCGTAAGAAAGTTCAAAAACCATCTTTAACGATCAGTGTAAATTAACAGTGATTGGATATATTCCTGGTGCAGTTGAAAACCGGAATATAGCAGTCGCGCCAATCGATTTTACTCCAGTTCCATAAGCCCAAACAATGGCGCATCTAGTGCGCTGTATAGCGCATCAGATGCGCCATACAGCGCACTAGATGCGCCATTGTTTGGACTTATGGAACTGGAGTAAAATCGATTGGCGCGACTGCTATATTCCGGTTTTCAACTGCACCCGGAATACCAGATTGTTGCATTGAATAGTCAAGACCTAGGGGTGAGACAGCTCTACTATGAACTGCCTTGATACACCGAGTAACTCGCGAGCAACTCAATATAGCTTGAAATTAAATCAATATTCATCGGATCTTATCGGTTGCCAGGGTTTAGAAAAGTTTGACTTCCAACTAGACTTCCAATTTGTTTGAAAACATTGTAGACATTCTGCTAATGGCAATTGAAGATGGCACAACGGTGAGCCCTACTAAAGGACAACGATGAGGCATGATAGCGATATGTATAGATTCGTAATTTGCTAAACATCGATTCTGAGAAGCTTAGAGCTTGTGTTGGAGTGCAGCGGGCTGAGCTAGTTTGTCTCTTCTCATGCCCTTGTTCCAAAGCTCTAGTACTTAGTCTGGCCGTCTGGCCGTAATTGGAGACATAAAAATAACGAGCATATCAGATATGTAGTTTAAGTGAATGTAGCTTGCTTTCCTAAAACATTGAAAATCGCTAGTGAGAGCTAATGTACTAGCGTCGGTTTGTTTGACGCGCAGCCGCAAAAACCGAGAGCAAAAAAATGACAGTACTCGCTTGCTGAGCAACGAGAGCTACTCGAGGTACCTCAAAAGCAACTCTGAAATTACTCGCGATGCAGAGCTGTCTTGCCCCTTGGTCAAGACTGTATAAATAAGGGGTGTTTATTAAATTTATTATATCGACAAAGATTTTTCATTAGGGCTCAACTGACAAACGTAAACAATGGTTTCTTCCGTAAAATTCTCATCGCACAAAGGGTACCACTGTAAGCCTTCAATTCTATTGGAAAGGTGAACTCTTCTTCTTCGAAATGGCCGTGGTGGATTGATTAGGCGAGTTTTCAATGACGAGAAACTTGTATATACAATCCAACGCCCACCTTCCGGCAGTGATTTTATTAAAGAAAAATGTTTGCAGTTAAACGAACTGTTGCGATTCAAAAAACATTTTTAGCCCGGAAATTGGAAGGTGATAGCTCTGTTGGGTTCCCGTGACCCATTTCAGAATGCCTGGTTACTCACGTCCATTCCGAGGTCACTTTCACTAACAACAAGCCACGCATAAGCACAGTACAAACATCAAATGGATATAGGTACTGTTCCTACACTTCCATCATCAAATCTTATTGTTTTGAGGATGGTACGTATTTAGCAATATCGTTCAAGTTTAGTTATAATGAGACAGATCTCACCGGAAATTGTTGCTGATGTAGAGACTTTATTTGGGCGGCTTCCCTTTAATACTAGAGGATGCATTTATTTCTCTATGGAAGTAGCACTCCGCCATTCGGCAAATATTTTTGCATCATCCAATACAATTAGTACTTTGTGCACAAATGCAATACAATGAAAATCAAAATCACTTCTGAGAAGAAATTTTAATTGAAAAATCACAATAATTGTGCAATGAAAGAAAAAAAACTTCACAGCTCTCCATCTGTACACCACGTGCTGAGTATAGTCACTAGATTCATAGTCTGGCGGATACAACGACGGGAGCCAATTTCAACTGTCAGTTGGCGGAGCCAATCGAGCATATCTCGAGTAATTTATGTTAAGGGCCTAAACGCCATTTGTAAACAATAACTTTAAACGTTGATTTCTCACGAATTACGAGAATCCCACCATATCCTGCTACTCCATATGGTAAAACTAACTTTCTTCTACCAAATGCTGCTTTCATTTCACGAGAGTGATTTGAGATTCAAGAGAAATCGATATTGAAAGTCATTGTTTACAAATGGCTTTTAGGCGCTTAACATGAATTACTCGAGATATGCTCGATTGGCTCCGCCAAGTGACAGTTCAAATTGGCTCCCGTCATTGTATCCGCCAGACTATGAATCTAGTGACTATAGTGCTGAGTGCATCTGAAATCATATGCCAGCCACTCACGCGCGCATGCGCGTTAGCTTCGTTCGTTGCTTCTGACCAGCAAATGGCCGTTTTCTACATTGCACTAGTTTTCTTTTTTCTCTCTCCACACTCTGCCAACAACAAAATCCCCCGCTATGAGGCGATTCTATATCGATTTCTAAACTGCTTATAATCATCAAGCCAAGGCAAAAAAATAGTTTAATTTAATCATATTTGTTCGCGTGGCACAATACTAACAGCACTAACAAACACAACTTAGCTGATATAAACTCTTCCTCCGGGTGCGGGAGCGAAGCACAAAAAACAAAACAAAAATGGGTAAAAACTACCGACCATCACAAATTTTTGGAAGGAGTCGATTATATTCACTACATCTTACACAAAACACGTGGAGATTTTATGATTTCACTGTTCGTTTAGGTTGAATTACAAATATATATTTTTGATTTTATTTTTCGCGAGCAGGACGCAGCAAAAACAAAACACGTCAGTTTCCAAGCACAGCTTGCTGTCTTTCAATGACGAGAAACTAATATCACCGAAAGACAAAATGGACGAAACATTTGCCAAATAAAACAATTGTCGGGAAAACATTGTTTTTATTTGAATAAATCCATGACAAATCCCGAATCAAATAACTTGACTTACCACTAACCGGTAAATCAGTGCATAGTGGGTTCGCTTTTATACGTGATTGTAGTAATGTTGTAAAAATATTGATAGTTCGGTATATTTCACTACTCATACTTTGAACTTTTTTATATTTAATTTATCTATGGATCTTTAAGCTCCTGAATATATGATTTGTATAGCAATTTGGATCTTTTTTTTTATTGTTTATTTATTTAGGTTTTGATACTCTTAGTTGCTCGTTTTCGTTGTGCACGTCATACAAAGCAGAAAGATCGCTTTTTGTGGTGTTTCACATCAAAACAAACAACCAAAACAAATTATTAGATTTCTATTTGACAGCTGACAGCGGGCCCAAATCAATTTGGGCCCAGGACATCCTGTCTACTGTCAATCACTGCTATTGATATAGGCTTGTCAGTGGCCTGCTTTTTACCTAAAGTTCAGGAGCTGATCAAGTTGTTGATAGATGAACGCGTCGAATGTAGGTATGCTCAGACATGCGTGTATGTGTGAGTGCATCATAAGTGTTGCCAATTTGTTTTCGATACAATCCTTAGATCCCCCTGAACTCGTTTCCCAATGTACATCCATATGAATACACATTATCGTGTAGATAGGCAATTGCAAAGAAAACTCTTGTTTTAAAGCAGTGTGAATCCTCGTCTTATATAATAGATAATTTCCATGAACAACTAGGATCGTCCCGAAGCACTATCAAGCCGTCTGAAATGATGTTTGTAAATATTTTATCAAGCTTAATTCACAAAACAACGGACTTACCGTATTACATCAACGTCCCAAGCAACACAGTTTGTATTAAACAAGTTGAAAGTACTGTTGACTGACAACAACCGGTTCTAAAATTAGGTGTATAAAACTTTATTTCATACTTTAATATGACGCAAAAAGCGCAAAAAGTGAAGCCTTATCAAATATAAAATGGAAAAAAAATTATCCTAATACAAAAATATATCTTCGCCAAGCGTGGGATTTGAACACTAGTCCTAGGCGTGAAATGTTTGTAGCTTCATTGCTAAGCCAACTCAGATTGTTGAAAAGTAAACTCTGAGTATCTATGATATGCATCCCGTTCGCAGTGAAGCCACGATATTGTACAACAAATTCATCGTAATGAGAATAAAGAACACGTTTTGCAAAACATGGTTGGTGTAATGTAATTTCAACAGTATAAAGAACTGTCCAAAAAAGCTTGTCCTTGTTTTATCTTAACATTTTTAGAAAATTTTTAGGAAATATTAAATTTTATAGATATTTGTTTATTTTTATTCTCAGGTTTTTAGATAGAGAGCTTTGCCGAGATTTCTTCTATTATTGTCAAGGGATTTTTTAAAACCGATTTCACTCATATTTTTTTTTCAAAGTTAAGTAGATTTTTAGACTTTTAAATTTTTACATTTTTGATTTTAAGATTTTATTATTTTTAGATTTTTAGATATTAAAAATTTACTCTTAGCTTCAGGACAAAGAACCTCTTCTGAGCCCTTGCGGCACGTCAAGGGTGTCTCACTTACATATCAATATGAACAAAAATTAAAGACAGGCAAATTTTACCGATAGGCCGAATTTTAGATCCATAGACCCACATTAAAGCACTTTTCCATATTTGCATAATAATGACAATTTTATTCTATTTGGTAATCACTTATATTTACGCTTCTGAAACTGGTAAAGCTTATTAATAAGCCGGCATAAGCCGAATTCTCCGTCGATTTGTGATGCACAAATTCTATAATGTTTAGTCTCATATATTTGTACACAAACTCTACTACATCAATTCATCGACCTGTGTCATATAACACTAAGGATATGATGTAGAAGGAGATGTTCGCTCATCACCATGAGGCACCGAGAGTGAACAACAATGTTTTTGGCTAGAATTAAAGATATGAAGAGAAAGTTTTGATAGTTCCGCTAGTGTGCGGCAGGCTTGGAAATTTAACAGATGTTTTATGAAAATTGAGCGAAAAGGGCATGTGTACCGTGGTACTCGAACCAACGACATTTTTGCCTAACATCCCACTGCGGGGTAGGTCGAAGCACGGACTATGTCCGCCACTTCAACAGGCAAAAATGTCCGGTTGGAAGACGCTCATGTACCACTGTGGCTTGTATAGTTATTCTAGCGATCTATTGTGTGCACTCTGTTTACTGATGCGCACATGGGAGAGGAACTCTCTCCTTTTTTGGGTTTGTTTTGATTCGCACCGACTGACGATCACTAAAGTTTTTCGATCACTAAAGTTCACTAAGGATATCCTGGTTTTCTACCAAAATATAAGACTTGAAGTGATCCTTTCACAGATAAAAAGAAAATTGAGCCAGCGCTTTTAGATGTAATCTGCCATATTCACAGCTAAATTCAGAAAACTTTCCTTATGAGTTTTTTCACTTCAAAAATATAACCCATATCTTATGAAAATAGCTCACACGTTACTTCTATAAAATTTATAAGGTGTTCGAATGAATAGGATACTATTTCAAACAAATTTCATAAGACACTTAATGAAAATGAAAATTGATCTTTCTTCCATGATTCATACGTTTCAACGTATAATTATCCTAGGGTAATTTGGTTCAGTGTAGATCCACCAACAAAAGAAGCAATTTCGCTGCATCGTCATCGGTGAAAAATCGGTGCCTCGAATCGTTCCACATAATGAAAAAGTTTCTTTTGTTTCAATATCGTCTGAAGCATTGTTTTTCGCGTAAACCCTCTGACTTTAGGTTCATTCATATGATTGCGTGGATGATTGATTATCAAATCCGCATTCCAAGCTCGCTTTTGCGTTTCCTAAAATGATTGCCAGAGAAAAGGCACTGGCGTAGAATAGATTACCATTCATTCCTTGAGATATGGTGCTGCAAAAGTCACTGTTCCGTTCTGAGGTCATCGGCAAAGCCATGAAGTTTGTTAGGGAAGGTACCAATGATTCATCTCAATGAATCAAGAGACTTGAACCCTTGACTCGATGCTGTGTGTTATTGATGGAGACATAGGTCCTGGCACTGAATCAATGTCAAGTAAATGTGTGCCGACAATAGTTCATCGTGGATCTCATGTTTTCCAATGAATGATTGTACTTAATGGGGAGTCGGAGACAAAATTCGAATCTCAACACATACTTTGGAAATCCGACGGTCTGGTTAAAAAATCGCGAAGTCGTTGAAATTGCCCAAATCAACCGTGTGCAGCGCTCTCAAACATATTCGTGAGTGACATACTATCAATTGGAAGGGTCATAGCAAGGGTCGTAGTGTAACTAAGGATCGGAAATTGCATTTCAAGGTGTTGAGAACAATTAGAGCAAACACAGGGCTGTTGGATTATGTTATCACCAAGAAATTCAGTACCAATCAAAGCACCGACAGAAGGATTCGTCTGAGAGAAGGATCTCTTTGGGCTAGCAAGCAAGCAAAGTGTCCTGTGAAGCAGAATCTTGTGGCCAAAGCCGTGCCCGGAAGGTATACAATGAAGTACGAAGGATGCAACTTCATGGACGATGAAACGAACGTGAAGATGGATTATTTATTACATAGATGGCAGTTTTTCCGGACGGTGTCAAAAATATGCACTTTTTTAATTACATTTACATGGTCTCGAGGTACCTAGATCCGCTTTTTGCATCAAGATATTAAATAACTCAATCCTTAAAATATCTTTTTCGATACTAGCTGAGGGATCCTGAAATAGGTGAAATTAATATTTTTTTCATTGTAACTGACTATCGACTGTGACTTTGTAATTATGAGATGATTTCTTTGGCTTTCAGTCTTTTGAATAATGGAAACAGATACTTCATCTCATTTTCGAAAATTCGGCGTATTGTATTTCACTTTTTTCTAGAGACAGAAATCTCAAGTGAAGTTTAAGATATTATCAAGGGGTGGATCGCTCAGCACACTTTTCTCCTGTGCTTTTTTTTTTTTTTTGAGTGTGTCAAGAAGCGTTGCAATGTTCTGGGTGTTCCCGTACTGTGCCGAATGTGCCGATGTGTTGACAGTCCAAATTGTTATGTTCTGTTGAGCCTGGCAACCATGCAATGCATATTGGCAAGGTTACTGGTTCCATATTTCTATCAGCTCATCTGTCAAAAGTGTGCCCGTGGATGGCACACTGTTCTTAGGGACTTACCCTTGGCTATTATTTTTGTTTGCCACTCTTTGTTGTTAATTTAAATTCCAGTTTTGTCATTAAGATATTGATTTTACTTCGCTTTTTTTTCTTTCCATGGCACAACGTCATTACAACCTTACCTGATACACAACATCCCTCCAATGTTCTCGCTACACAGCTGCTACCCTCTAATTCCGTGGGCACATTGTAATCCCTAGATCTTGCTCCACCTGGTTTAATCATCTTGCTCGTTGCGTCCCTTGTCATCTGGTGCCAGTCGAATTCCCACCAAACACCATTTTCGCAGGATACCCTAGAAGAACACTTGTTGCCATTCAGTTGAGAAAGCATAAATATGACTTGCTAAGTCCTAATCAAGTTACTTCAACTTATTATGACCGTAGTGTGCTTTGGTAGTTGTCCGGCATTCTCGCAACTTTTTCTGCCAGCGTATTCGTCCAGATTTGACCACCTTACGAATACTGGGTTCTTCAGCTAGTTGCGTGAGCTCATGGTTCATCCTCCGCCTCCAGATTCCGATCTACTGCACTCCACCAAAGATGGCCCTAAACACCCTTCGTTCAAAAACTCCAGTGCTCGCAAGTCGTTCTCAAGCATTGTCAACGTCTCATGCCCGTAGAGAACAATCGGTGATATTAGAGTTTTATACATGATACACGTCGTACGGGAGCTAAGTCTGTTTGACCGCAGTTGCTCCGGATCACGGCCGTTATCATTGTCCGAATTAACTAGCGAGCCGAGATAGACGAACCCGTCAACTACCTCCAACTCATTGCCATCGATCGTTACACTGCTACCTAGCCGGGCTCAGTCATACTCGGTTTCGCATACAAGCATGTACTTCGGTTTGATCCTTGTATATTATTCGTTGCTGTACATTTTTTTTTTCTGTGTCGGCTCGCAGGGCCCACAACCAACCCCACTATCTCGCAGGAAGATAATCGTGATGCTGCTGTTTATAAGTCTCGAACACCACCAGGACTGAAGGCTTTTGTATTAAGAGTCCTGGGCAATCTACAGGATGCCGTAAGTAGTTTAGCCGCTCCTAACAAGGAAAACAAATGCTGCTTTGAGCCGTCCCTGGACTGGAAACAGACGCTTGTTTATAATATACTTAGCGTTACCCAGGGTGCACCACGGGGAAGCGAACTACCTAACAGCTTTATTTCGCTTATTGTGATATAAATTTCTCTATTATTCTCCAGTAATTTAAAGTATTGTGGATGTGTACACGGTGTTCAACAAGTTCGGATACACTTTCAAAAATTTGTTAAAAAAATGAAAACATGTTTTTTATTTTTGGATTTATATTATTGAAAGCTATGTTTACAAGGAACGTTTACAACATTTCTCTTGGAATGACCCCCCTTTGTACTCCTTAACGAGCTTCAAACGTTTCTCGAACGCGTCGCGGGCGGCACGCACGGACTGCATGGGCATTTCGTCCCAGATTTTGAGAATTACCGTCTTGAAATGATCAAAGTGCTGACCTTGTATTCGTTCAGCTTCGCCATCATATAGGACCAAACAAAAAAGTCGGAGAGGATTCAAGTCCGGGAGCTGGGAGGCCACAAAGTTTTGTCCAGAAAGTCGGTTAAATTGTCCCGACACCAGGCTTGAACCACATTTGCCGTATGGGCTGGTGCACCGTCCTGCTGGAACACGTAGTGCTCATCGCCGTAGAGGCTTCGGAGACTGGGGGCAACAACCTTTTCCAAAACCTCAGTTTTGTAGTACGCCGCGTTGATTTTGACGTTTTTTCAATAACACCAAGGGTAGCTTACCACGTTTGCATACTGCCCCCCAAACCATCACCGACGCGGCACTTTGGAACCGAGGATGTTTATATTGGATTCAGGAATGCTGTCCCTCGATGGCGCCCACACCCGGTCATTTTGCACATTGTGCGGCTGCTGCAGCACGAACAGTTTCTCGTCCGAAAAAACAAACTCCTGACCAGCGTGCCGAGAGGATCCTCTTAGCTCGATCCAACCGCTTTTGCTGGTAGCCTCCGAAACGCCATGGACCTTACGTTTTTTGTAAGGCCTGAAACCAAGGTCCTTGGTGAGTATGGTGTGAAGCGGTTCCAATGGAAACGTTGAGATCTGCAGCCGTTTTCCGGATTGAGCGGTTCTTTTTGCGCCGAATTCGCTCCCTCACGATCTTGATGACCCGTGGCGTCCTCGCTGAACGCGGCCGACCGGATCTCGCACGGTCATTGGTCGAGGACGTCTCCCGGTATCGCCTGATGGTCGTGTAGACAAAGTTCCGCTTGACCCCATGCGATTTCAGCAGCCGGAATATATCGCCGGGTCGCTCACCGTTCAAAAACGGCAATTACGAAGTCCCGATACTCTTTCATCGCGCGTAACAAACGAACAACAACTAACAGAATGTCAGCACCGCGCACATTCGGTAGCGTATGAATGAAGCTAAAGCTGACACCAATACCAATGCAGAATATGTACATGGCGCATACCTACGCAATGATGAAAACTTGTATTCGAACTTATTGAACACCGTGTATAATTCATTTATTCACCAAAAATCAGGAATTTTTGGTTTCACAAGTAAACCCTTCGCTCTCAGATCAGTTGTTCTTACTCGTGGTTTATTGAACTGATACAGGTTCAAACGCAGATAAAACAAATTGAGTCAGTTGTCCAAATGCACCACTGAACCATTTCGCAGTACTTTTTCAAACAGACGTATGTGATTTTGTAAACAAAAGAGGGGAGAAGTAAATTTCAAACGTAAATTTCTCCGAAACAATCAACACCCTCACGGAAAGTAACTTATTACCATCATGTTGGAGAACTGTAATTCTTTGTCTTGGTGGCACTAGTTTTGCATGAAGAAGGTGCTAAGGGTTTTCCTGGTTGACTTTGAATTTTACTTCCCCTCTTTGTTTACAAAATCAGATACGTCTGTTTGAAAAAGTACTCGAGATTTCTTGCCTTCAGAATGAACAGCTACTTAGTTTGTGGCTCCAACAACATCCTTTCTGTTTGTTTAGATCGGGAACAAATTAGCGCTCGTTATCTTGTCTTCACAACCAAAAACCACCAACACACTATGTTATTTGTCCAGCGTCATCCTGGCTGTTGGCGTAGATCGGCCCAATTTATTTTCAATGAACATACCCAATCACACTTTTGAATTCCCCAACACCATCCTTACTGGTGGTATAAATCGGTTCAAGATGGCTTTCAAGCGCTATTAAAAGTTTCCCAGTTTTCATAACGAAAAACCACCATCACTCTATGTGGGAATGGCACCAACAACATCTTTACTGTTGGTTTAAAAGTTGGTGGTCCATATTGGCATTTTACTAAGCCCATGGCTGCCCTGTACCAGCCTTACCAATATCCGAAGAGGTCCACGGGTCACCTCTACTTGGCCGATCCTCTTTGCTCTTAGCGCACCTCTTTTGCCTATATCCGTCTGTTCAATAAGTCATTTCTAACTGGACTGTCGGTCGACATTCTTACGACATGGTCTTCTTACGATATAGTCGTGTATATTTCTCTACGGGTGCCGTTATCGGTGGTCTCCTATGAGCTCAGATGAACGAATTCGTCTAAAGCTTCAATTTCATCACCGCCGATCTGAACTCAAGGTGGAAGGCTTTACTTTATAGCTTAAGCATTAGTGCAAGTGCATTTACTTTATTTTAATAAATCATTTGTTTGTACAGGCCCAATCGAATCAACTTTACAGTGACAAGGCCTGGATTTTCTCGATCGGACGATCTGAACTGACCACCAGACGTCCCAAACCCTGTTTGGGTCTCGGGTCATCTCGATCGAATCAGTGTCAGGTCGGCGGAGCTAACTACTAAAGACATAAGTAGTTAGACAAAGTGGATGCGTAATGCACAATAGCCACCTCCCTGAAGTAATGAAAGTTGGTTTTTTAGTGGGTTGAGGAGTTGACACCCTTATCTCCACACTCTGAGTTCTCCAGGTGTCTGTTAGCAGATTTTCCATCCCGTCTTGAAAAAAAAACCCTTTTTAACCATATCTCTCTGAAACGTTGAAAAGTTAAGTAAAAAAAGAAGAAGAAATAGGAGAGTGAATTTTTTCAAATCCTCCTGACATTTTATCTTATTCAACCATTAAAAAAAAGCTCTTTACAAAACACCTCCGCCTGCCAAAAACTATGATATCATGACGAAAGAATTCCATAACATCGCACTTAGTCATCGCATTCGCCAGAAACTCGTACGATTCATGCCTCGTCACTCCATCCTTCCCTCCGTAGACATCCGTGAAAATATTCTGATTAAATTCGTTCTCGCCCGGCTCTCCCCGTCCAGCTCATCGTTTAGGCAAAACAACTCCCCCACACTGTCAAGTGTTTGTTTGTTTGTTTTTGTCGCCCACCTGGAAGTGCTTATTTCATTACATTAGTAAGACATTCTTTACCTTCGTCCATGGTGGTCTCTGCTGGAGGTTGCGTACGTGTAAGGGAATTATTGATTTTGCCAGGCCCAACCCCTCTCAACCTTCGACGCGCATTCCGAGACAGTAAACTAGACTCGCCCGAAATGACTTCGCCGTCTGGCAGCACAGGTGTTGAAATGAAGTTTAGTTTATTACTCGAGCAGCGTCTGGCGTTCGTCGTCGTCCAACGGTCGTCATGGATGGCAATCGTAGCAAACGAGGCGCTGGAACTTCTATATAAGTAAACGAGCTGTCAGTTTTCCCGTGATTTAAGGCACTCATATCTATCTCGAACCTAGCAGCAGCGGTGAGCATCGAGCGAAATTTCCAGTGAGAAACTGCACAACGGTGCGAAGGAGTCGCCTGGTCACTTGCAAAATGACTCACTTTCGCACAAATTGAAAATTCTCCATTTTCCACACCGAACTAATTCATAGAAATATGATGTGCCTTTTGCGAATGGCAACTCCCAGCTGGGCAGTCCCAACCGGATCTCAGTGTCCTGCGGTGGGAGTCAGTCACAGCAACAAGCTAGCTCGACGCAACCCGTAACGTGACACTCGATGATATATGTGAGTATGTGTTTACGCCATCGTTCATTGTGCGGGCTTTGCTACGAACAGGAAGGGCTGTCTCGTTTGTTACGTCCCTCCCTCCCCCCGTATGAAGATATTCATATGACCCAGGGAAATGGCAAAATGGAATCGGTCTGCTGCCGGTGAAGGCCATCGCGCGCTGGTAGCGTTCGTAACTAGGCATGGCTGGGCACAATGGATCCATTTCATAGCCAGAGATCATGGAATGGAGGGAATGACTGCGAGGGAGGAACTTTACCAGTGGAATTGTAACTAAATAACCTGAAGAGAAGTTGCACGGGAAAAATGCCTGATTGTTAATTGTGATGTGCACATTCGTGTGCATAATCTTGACGTTATTTTTGCTTCTGAGAAAGCTCTGCAAAAATGGGATTTTGAAGTTAAATGGTTTGGAATTTAATACGATTTCTTATGTCAAGTAAGATTCTAGCTGTATTCAACCAAAATATTTTTTTTTTTACAGTGTTGAGTTGATTGGCCTACTTTGCTCTAGTCATATGATGTCTTTTGTCGCAAATCGATTAAAAGCAACCACGTAGGCCAGTTTAAGTTCAAGCTTTTATGAATTGCGGACCTATTCTGTAGCTTTAAAAAAATAGCAATCATACTGATAAAGGGTGGAACGGGCAAAAATTGGTCGAACATGATTAAGTGTACACTAATTGAAATTATCAATTTTAATTTTTATTTGAAGCTCATCATCTACAAGAAACAGAAAAATTATTTGATTACACTGATAAAAAAGCAACGATTATATCTGTGTGTCCGACACATGATTTTTTGCAATGCGATCAACAAATGTAACCAAACATACTTCCAATGTGTACCCATAACCACTTTGTGTGGCCACACATACTTTTTATTTGCCACATTAACTTCATTTGTGTTTCTCAGACCGTTATGTGTTAACACATTAGTATTAAGTGGAATTTTCTATAGATTTTTGCCAGTAAATATGTGTGGATTATATCCCGTGCAGGCTTCCGATTTTCCAAATGTGAACTGTCGAGCTTAAAGTTTCACACCATCCATCAAGTTTTATTAATATATTACTAGAAGACCCCAGGCATGAACTGGCGTTTTTACGGTTGTTTTTCGAAATTATTTTCTTTGAAATATTTTCGTTCGCAAATGTGTGACCTCAATTATATAGTTTTATTTTTTTATTTTGTTTTTGCTTTTATTTTTGTTTGTATTTTTAGTTTGACCCTCGGATCGGTAGTTTCTTACGTGGGTTTTCTTTCTGTGTAGAAGCATTTCATAGCCAAAAAATACCATCAAACTACGCCGTATTCTGTCAGATTGAACGTAATTTTCTCTTGCATCAGCTTAGATTTACTTTTTGTGCGTAACGTTGCATTGAAAGTGGCTCAAGCCTTCCCCTTTCTTGACTAAGAAGGGGTTCAAAGTTTTATCAGAAGATGCTTCTTACTCGAGAAATACACATTTTGATATGTAGTTGCTGGGATATTTCTCATGTTTGGGTGAAATTTGTGTTTCATTTGTTTGAAAGCACCAGCATTATCAAAGGGGGGAGGGATCTCGAACCACCATTGAAATATATATTGCCTCCATCCACCTCCCTCACTTGCCAAATTTGGTTACATTTGCTTGATTAGTTCTCGAGTTATGCAGACATTTTTGTTTCATTAGTATGAGAGCCCCTCCAAAAGGCCATTGAAAAAAATGGTGCCTCCAAAATCCCCCATATGTCAAATTTGATTCAATTTGCCAACTAGTTATGTCGAGTTATGATGAAATGTTTGTTTCATTTGTATGAGAGGCCTCTCCACCTCTTCTAGACAATCTACCATGGAAGCTTTTTATGCCAGCCAGGAAGTCCAGGAAGCCCAGAAAGAAGAGGGGTCTCACAATACCATAGAAAAATCTTGTTTCCAAAAATTTGGCTCCATTTGCTTGATTAGTTCCTGATTTAGGCAGAAATTTGTGTTTCATATGTATGCCCCCCCCCTGCTCTTTTCAGAGGAGGGAGGGGACTTGAAGCATCATGAGAACTTTCTCTGGCCTAGAAATCACTGCATACAAATTTTCACGCCGATCGGTTCAGTAGTTTCCGAGTCTATAACGGTCAGACAGACAGACAGACAGACAAAAATCATTTTTTTATACAGAGATAAGCTTATATAGATATTACGCTAATTTATCTTAAACTAGCTGACCCCGGTGCGAGCGTTGCAACTAAATGAATGAACAATGGTTGTTTTTTTTTTGAAAGAGTTTTTTTTTTTGACTAAGAAGGGGTTCAAGCTTCAACCAGAACATTCTTCTTACCCGAGAAATGCACAGTTTGTGTTTTAGTTATTTACATAATTCTCATGTTTGGTTGAAATTTGTGTTTTGAATCTCCATAGAAACATTTATTGCATTCAAAAGACCCCACACTTCAATTTTGGTTACATTTGCTTGATTTGTTCTCAACTTATGCAGAAATTTGTGTTTTATTTGTATGAGAGTCCTCTACCTCCAACTTAAACACGGGAAGGGGTCTTGAACTACCATAGAAACATTTCTTGCCCCCAAAAACCTCCACATTCCAAATTTGGTTCCATTTGCTTGATAAGTTCCCGAGTAATGCAGAAACATTTATCTTCTTCAGAAAGCTCCACATGCCAAATTTGTGTTCCGTTTGTTTGAGAGCCCCCTCCCCCCTCCTCATATGGCGGAAGAGTCTCAAATCACCATAGAAACATTTCTCTCCTTCAAAAAGTTGCACATGCCAAATTTGATTCCATTATCCTGATTAGTTCTCGAGGTCTGCAAGGATTTGCGTTTCATTTGTATAAGATTCCCCATTTTCAGAAAGGGGAGGGGTCTCAAATCAACATAAAATAATTTTTTGTCTTCAAAAACCACCACATACTAAATTTGGTTCCATTTGCTTGATTAGTTCTCGAGTCATGCAGAATATTGTATTTCATTTGTATCGGAGGCCCCCCTCCCCCCAGTTATTATAAGAGGGGGGGGTCTTAAATCAGCATTGAAACAGTATTGATCTTTAAAAACCACTACATGTTAAATTTCGTTCCACTTGCTTGATTAGTTCTCGAACGGGGCTCTTCGATTATAATAAAAATTTGAGTTTCATTTGTTTGCACCCCCCGCCCTTTCAAAAAAGGGAGGGGTCTTGAACCACCATAGAAACATTCTTGCCTTCAAAACCCCCCACATGCCAAATTTGATTCGATTTGCTTGATTAGTTCTCGAGTTATGAAGAAATGTGCGTCTCATATGTATCTGAGCCCCCTTCCTGAGAGAGTAGGGGTCTCAAACAATCATAAGAACCTTCCCCAGCCCCAAAAACCTCTTCATATAAATTTTCACGTTGGTCGGTTCAGAAATTTCCGAGTCTATAAGGGTCTGACAGGCAAACAGACAGACAGAAATTCATTTTTATGTTTATAGAAATCTACCCTCCAATAACCTCCACATGCCAAATTTGGCTCCATTAACTTGATTAGCTCTCGAGTTATGCCGAAGCTTTTGTTTCATTTGTATGGGAGCACCGCCCCCCAACCTAACAGAGAGAGAGGAGGGATCTCGAACTCTCGTAGACACATTTATGGCCCATTTGCTTTATTAGATCTAGAATTATGAAGAAACTACAGTTTCATTTGTATGACAGCACCCCTTCTAGGAGAGGGGGTCTTAAACCACTATAAAAACATTTTTCAACTCCTGAAAACCCCACATGCCAATTGGATCCATTTGCTTGATTAGTTCTTGAGATATGCAGAAACTTATGTTTCATTTGTACGAGAGCTTCCCTTTCTAGAGAGGGGAGGGGTCTCTGACTACCATAGAAACATTGCTTGCCTCCAAAAACTTCCGCATGCTAAATTTGGGTTCCTTTGCTTGTTCAGTGCTCGAGTTATGCAGAAATGTACGCTTTACTTGTATGGGAGCCCCCTTTCCAGAGAAGGGAGGGGTTTCAAACCATCATAAGAACCTTTCGGTGTCCAAAACGAATCCAACAAAGCAAAAATCTTGCCAAACGGTCCTTCCGCTCGCGAGTTAAATCGTGACAAAGGAAACCCCAACTCATTTATATTTATGTAGATTGTTTTTCACTTTCTGAATTTTTTCTTTCTCTTGACGTTTCTCTCTACTATTGCCCAATATTTTTCAATTGGGCGCAGTTCTGGCAATTTCTGGAGGATTTTTCTCTTTGAGTCCGATTTGCACACTATTGGCGCTATACGGAAATTCTATGCATTTGAATCAACATCCTTAACACGGCAAAAATTGTTTACTTTTTAGTCACAAGAAATGAAATTTTTTATAGACTTTTGGTGTAACAGTATGATAGAAAAATTACATAAAAACAACGCTATCAACAAAGCAAAAATAACGATTTATGTTGACTGGCTTTGCCTAAAGGTAGTTTCGATCAAAATTTGGTCGACTTAAACTAGACGCATTTCCTTTCATCGTGCATTAAAAAATTTGCACATCCCTCATTTTGAAGAAGTGTGCGTGTAGCATCATGTCTCTCAATCCTAGAGGGTTTGAGCTGTTTAGTTGAATACCTGTAACTAGAAATTAGAAGAATATCTTGACAGATACGCGTATTTCGTCTACAATGTGCATACTTCTTCAGTATCTCGTAATAATTACTCGACTGGGCTTTAAAGCTACAGAACCAACTGGAAAAATACTAATTTTTCTTCTAATTTCTAGTAATAATGCCTCTATTTTGATTTCACAGGTACAGATGGCATGGTGCGGCAGGCCATCTGTACCTATAGCTTGAAGAGCAACGTTTACATTGCGACCGGAACCGTCAACCAGGATATTTACTGAACGAGTGCCTACAAAAACGTCTACTGCCTTTCCTGAAGCGACACAATTGTTCCGTTCTATTTTGGCCGGATTTGGCATTCAAAAGGGTGGAGTTGCTGTAAACAATTACTATAACCGTCGCCTTCTCGTAAATTCTAACTTTCTCTTGCATATCAACAACCCCAACTGCAAGAAAACCTTTGTCTACCTTATGGTGTATTTGATTTGCATGTGTGGGTTTTTGAGAAAAATCGATAGGAAATGTTGCTGATTTCAAAATAAGCAGATCCGACCTTTTGAAGTTTGAGTTTTGAGTTTCTTATCTCATCTGCATTTCATAAAGTGACTAGTTTCTACACACAATCATGTTCTTTACATGTTTAGTTTCTAATCTCTTTCGCATGCTGTAAAATGGATAAGATTTATACAATTTTTGACGTATAACCTCCTTAGGCATTTTTGCATAAAACCTTTTTAGGCATTCTATGCACACAATTCCTGTGCCTACTTTGAATTCATAATTACATACTACAGATTTACCGTGTATATCATACCTGAGCCATTTTTCTGAAGTGGTAAGAAGCGAGGTCTGGCCAAAATAGCACGGAAAAACTATTTTCCTTCAAGAAAGGAAATAAGCGTTTTTGCTAGAATTTCTTTAGGTGAATATCTTGGTTTGGTATCAGCACACAGGCCTTTGTCATTTTTTTCTGCTTAAACTTATCTTGAATCTTTCCTTTTGCGGTAGCTGTATAAAACTGACCTACGTTTCATCGTCCAATACGACGCAATCATACTTGGTCAACAAACCCGTGTACAATTTACGCGCTCATCCTTTGGCTATTGTGTTTTGCTTATCATCTCGATTTGGTGTCACTGTAACACCCCGTTCACACTACGAACTATATTACGTAATATAGAGTATCTTGATATCAAATGCCATGCAAGTTATTTCCAGTGAAAACTAGATGTATAGATGCTGATATCAAGATACTCTATATCACCTAATATAGGTTGTAGTGCGAACGGGGTGTAACTGTATATGTGGACACTCCTGCTCGTTTCTTTGCTCTTGGCACAGTTGTGTGGGACGCTGCTCTTCTTGATTTGATGCCATTATGACAACTGAATAGAAAATGGTAAAAACAAAATAGAGTCAACATTCCGTACGCATTTAAGATTTAAGACTACAAAATAAGGTTTTTAAGTTTTTTTAATGCACAATAAAAAAAAAAACATCATATTTGAGTCGACCAAGTTTTGACCGTTCCATCCTTTAGTTATGTTATATTATGGTTCCAGTTGAAAACCGAATTTATAGACTAACGACAATCGATTTTACTCTCGTTTTATATGATATACCTAATGTAGCAAGCAGTACGCTGTTTGGCTATACAACGGTATACAACGCGCTACTTCTAACATTAGTTGCAAAGTATTGATCGACATTAAAATCGATTATCGCTAGTCTTTTTAAATGAAACGATACACTGCTTGTCAATAGAATCGATTCACTTCGCAAATTATTACAACACACACTTGAATATTGCATCCCCCCCAAAAAAGTATCGACTGGCAGCAGCAGGGGCCTGACAACCCTTTCCTTTTAACGAGCGTTTGATAGTTTGCAACATACTACACGTGCCTTATGAGCCTGTGCACGCTATAAAAAGTTTGACTTTTACTGTGAGCCATGTTTTCAAGCATCCTGTGAGAAAGAGTGAGACAACACCAAAACACGGCTCACAGTAAAAGTCAAAAAGACAGAAGAATTATAGCAGCGTGCACAGGTTCATTTGAATAAGGCTCGTCTGACGTTTTTTTACTACGTGTACGATTGCCAGTATTGTTTACAAACAATGAATCTTTTGGCTTTTGGATGTTAAAGATCCTGGCTACAGAAAAATGGCTGCCCGTCAGATCCCTGGACAGCAGCGAAGGCTTGAGCGAGCAGAAGACCGCAGCAAGCCGTGTTTTGTTTTTGCTGTGTCGTTGTCGCGATTTATGAAGTGTTGCATATGTAACAGATCGACGAACCCCCTGAAGACATATGATTATTTTTTGGTATGTTTACCTAATTGATATTGCGCTTTGTGACGTCCGTGTTGTTAATATTGATTATCACGTTGTACAAGTGAAAGCAAGCGTGATGGCACGGGCGCTTTGGAAGGATAAAATGTTATCCAAGGAGTAAAACACCGATAAACTAACAGTGAAATCATAAAATCTCCGCGTGCTTTGTTGTACGTAGTGAATAAAATCGATTCCCTCCCGAAATGTGTGAGTGTTGGTAGTATTTCCCCGTTTTTAGAGACGCCTCAAAGCCGAGATTTTGGTTATTGGCAGAGTGTGGAGTGAAAATAAATGAATAGCGCAATGTAGAAAACGGCCATTTGCTGATCAGAAGCAGCAAACGAAGGCAACGCACATGCGCGTGTGAAAGGCTGGCATATAATTTCAGATACATTCACCACGTTGTGCATAACGTTATGTTATGCAGGTTGCATATCTTACGGGTGGTTTAGAGCATTTCCAACAAGAAACGCTTAAGAAAATATTGATTTTGTCTCGACAGTTTTAATGAAATGTTTTCCATACGAATGTTTCTACCCAAGATAACATTTTTCATTAAAAAAAATCCTGGACTAATTCTCTATAAGGGCTTATGTCAAATATGAATTTGAATTTTTCGAAAAATTATAATATGTAAACAATTATTCTGATAAAAATGCCGTCTGAGAAAAAGTTGTAGATCATAAAATGTTCTTCAAGAAAAAAAGATACACTGAAACTAAAAAAAAAAAAAAATCATGCTAAAAAATATAAAACGTTGCTTTTCTCAAAGAAAACGGTACACTAAAACACACAAATTTTGTGATCATTTCTGATGCTTTAAAGCATGACACAGTAGCAGTTCACATGTTTACCTCAAAATTATTGGAATATTGAAAATCATAAAAATTACAATTTAGAAGATTATTTTCATGTCAAACGGAGCAGCGTCACAATATAAAAATAAAACAAAAAAACTAGCCTCTATGGATTTACAGATTGGCATAATATTGAAATTGAATGACATTTTTTGCAACTTCACACGGCTAGAGTCCTTGTGATGCGATCGGAGGTACTCTTAAGAGAATGGCAAGTAGAGCAAGTTTAGCTAAGCAACACGAATGTAAGATAACTTTATGACTGGGCAAATAATCGCAAAGAGGATCATGAAACAAAAATGGCATTTTGCTATGTTTTCACGGATGAATACAAAGAGGCCAAAAAGGAATTCGATCCGATTTTTCACAAAGCAAAACCAATTCCTGGAACTCAAAAATATCATTATAGTTTCAAATAACCAAATTGCAGTTCAGGTGTTTTATAATTCTAATTATGAACCCAACATATTCAATGTATGCAAATGATCTAAAAGATAATAAATTTAATGAAAATTGAAAAAAAAACAACATTGTACGAAATACTGCAAAACGAAAGTATCCGAAACTCACACATATCCAGAAGCATCAACTTGATTCTTTCCTATCGCGTCCAAACAGAAACGGGTAATTCTGACTGCCACCGTGTCTGAGAAAAAAATGCCAGTTGTTTAAATAGTATTTGATGATAAATACATTTTGTCGTGGACATAACGACTAAACATCAAAAAGGGCCAAACAAATTGCAAAAACGTAAATTTATGTTATTTAAATTCACAATAACTAGAGAACCGCGCAAATTACGAAAAAAGCTTTATTGTGGTTTTAAATCAGAAATAATATAATAAATCTATTTTTGGTATATTTTAATAAAAAAAAATTATAAACATATAAAAACAAAAACAAAATTAAAGAAGTGACCATCTTAAACTCTTCACCAGCTTTAAGGACATAGCTTCAGCTTTTTTATTAAATATAATGAAGATCGAAGGTGGGATCCGTTGAGAAAATCAACGTTTTATATTTTTTAAGCATGAGTTTACGATTTTTTCAGTTTCAGTGTGTTTTTTTAAGAACATTTCAACACCTACAACTTTTTCAAAGTCAAAATTTTTATTAGAAGAGCCGCTTGTGAAAAAAAAAAATTAGAAAAAATTACATCCACATTTTATATACGCCCTTATAAAAAATTTGTCCAGGATAATTGAGGATTTTTTTTAATGGAAAACGTAATTTTGGGTTGAAACCAACATGTGGAAAAAAATTCATTCAGATCGGAGAGAGTAGGGTCCAACCGGTTTGCTATTATGGCTCTGGAAATGCTCTTTAGCAACGTTGATTTCTGCGCTTAGTTTGTCTTAGGAGGCGGCTATGGGTGTGATCTATCTTATGTTAACTATATAACAATAATCTTATTTTCAAATTATACTAAATACGTGCCTGGTTTAAAAATGTTTACATTTCCAAATCAGGAGTGTGTTGCAGCGCCCGTATCCAAATGATATCGGTAATGTTTACATGCGGGGCTTATTGTATGGGAAAGTAACCTCGGAATAGGCGTGATTCTCCAGACAATCTGGAATGGGTTGCTGATCTGCAGTACGTGACATTAAAGGGCATGAAAAAGATAGCGTTTTAGAACAAGTTTGTACCGTGATCCCGACCAACTGGAAAGTCCGAACTTTCTGCGAAGTTGTTCATACGGTTAAGAACTTTGAAAGAGTAAGAATGGTTCTGAATTCGGCCACTATGTGGTGCTGGTGGGCATGTTTAAGAGAGCGTTTTTGAAAAAGATTCTATATAGTAATCCCGACAACCTACAAAGATCGAACCTTTACGATAGTTGTTCATAAGGCCAGTTTTTGGAAGGTGGGGAGTATCGGTGGAGGTGGAGTCCAGAGTGATCCTAACCAACTAGAAAGCGTTGAACAAAGTTGTTCAGAAGGCTAAGTACTTTTGGTGGAGGTGGAATATACTTCGAAATTCAGCCACAAACCATTCAAGCTTACATTCAAAACCGTGTGTAGTTCATATATATTCTATACCTTGCCTCAAATATTGTATGCAAAAGACGGTCTTTCCTCGAAATATTTCTTGGAAGTCGTTGCTTCCTGTGGAATAAAATATAGTTTTACTGGCATCAATATGTATGATGTATGATGTATGATATGTACTACCACCCATTATGGCACGGAAACTAAGTCCGACAGCAATGGGCTCTCCTCTCTGTTAGACTTGATCAAGCTTTAACAACTACTCATTATCCTAATCATGCCATTGTATGAAGAAGCAAAAAGGGGTTTGATGGATCGATAGGCAACATCACTTATACGTTTCCACAGGGATATAAAGAATCTCCTTCCAACAACAAGATTGAACAATTGGTCAAAAGAGCAAGCTATCTAACATGAGGATGCCTCAATGGGCGGGGAGAAGAGCCCGCCCTCTATTCACAAACTGTTAGCAATGGGGAGTTGGCATTTCCACTCTCCCCATCCAGAGTGCTTCAATCGGGTGCCCTGATGGTCCCTCCCGTTCCCATGAAATATTTATATAATAGTGTATATATTTATGTAAATGAAAAATACTGCAATCACTTGGTATCTATTATTTATGATCTCTTTCGGTGGATCCTGAAATATAAGAAATGTTGTAAAGTGTTAAAGTGGAGAGTTCAGTATTCTCGCGCTTAAGTACGTTTCGTTCGTTTTCAGCGATAGCAGCAATTTCCCAAAATCTTAATTTAAGGTATCCTAAAAAAGTTTTTTAAATTTTACAAAAAAATACATTTAAACATTTTAATTGACTGTTGCCATGTTCACTATTTGCTGCTTGGTTTTGATTTTTATTACAGCAATACGTTTTTATTTTTGCTGGCCTAATAATAATTGCACCTATGTAAGGGAGACAAATGGACATAAAAAAAACAACAAGCAATTTTTAAATCATCTAAGAAGTAAAATCAATAAAAGAATATCATCAAATATAATAATATTGTGAGTTATGATGCAGTACTGTCTTGAATTATAACATCAGACACTATCCGAATGGCAAACAGCTCAGATTTGGAAAAAGGTGCAAATCGGAATTGAAAAAAACATTAGGTAATAAGTGCAAAAGCCTACCATACATAGATTCCGTTGCAGCTTCTTCTATTCAATTAGATACTTCTAAATCATAATGATAATTGGACATACAAGACATAATAATTAAAAGTATATATAACCTGTTAGGAGAAATTATATTTAAAAAAAATGTTGAAATATAAATCCCGAAAACACCAGTAATGATAAAAACGATAATGATGATTATAAAGAAGATTATGATGATTATGAATAAACAATGTGCTATATGATAATATATAGTCAAGGGATATTATCATATGAACTGAAAAATTACATCTGTGCCGACTGCTGTTTTGTAGCAATTGTAGACAAACTTCCGCATCCATTATGAAAAGAGAAAATTTAGACAATGTAAGGGTGTCAGTAATTACTAAACATTCGATGCGTTATTACGCATGACATACTGTATATATTTTAGCTGATAACAAGCGCCATTTGCTTTGTTACATGTCATAAATGATTATTCGGTTCATTCATTTCCGTTGATAAGTTGTATTCAAAATGACGCGAATTGAATTTGAGACTAAAAGAAAATTCTGCACACTTGGTGCACCGAAAGGAGTGTTACTTACAACCAGATTGCGAAAAGAGTAAATGTTCCTCCCGGCAAGTATAAAACGCATCATCGAAAAGGTTACATTGAAGTGCTCCCTCAAGTTGCAAGAAGTGGCCTTGACTTCGCTCAGCAACCCGATTTGGACCAAAGTTGTGGATTATATTCAACGGAACAAATCTGCCTCTACTCACGATCTAGCCAAAGTTCAGGACCAGCATCGGAATGATTCTTCAGCGAATCAAGCGCAGGAATGACTTGAAGACGTACAAAAAGCAGAAAGTGCCCCAAACAAACTCCGGAACAAAGTCGTGCAAAACCAGGGCTCAGAAAGCTGTACAACTGCATTTTGGACAATGTCGACCAGTGCACATTTTTGATGGATGACGAAACATACGTTAAAGAAGATTCAAGAACGCTACCGGGGCCGCAGTTTTATACACTAAATCTGTTGGGGAACGTGTGCCAACCGCAGATACGACTGTTGCGATGGAGAAATTCGGTCAGAAGGTGCTCATTTGGCAAGCTATTTGCACATGTAGCTTGCGTTCTTCAATTTCTATGCAAAGGGCCTTCTAAATGGGTTTATCAAAGGTATTTGAAGAACAGGTTGCTACCATTGTATAGAAAGCACCAGTCCCCACCTCCTCTCTTCTGACCCAGATTTGGCATCGGCACATTACGCCAAATCCACTCTACAGTGGCTGACGGAGAATAACATCAAGTTCGTAGAAAAAGACATCAACCCGCAAACTGTCCCCAGTTGCGACCGATCGAGGAGCACTATTGGGCAATAGTCAAGCGTATATTTAAGAAGGATGGTACAGTGTCCCAAAGGCATGATGATTTTGAAGGTGGGCGGCGGCATCGAAGGAAGTGCACAAGGTCACTGTGCAGAATTTGATGGCAGGTGTCAAATCAAGGTACGGAGCATTCCTGGAAATGAACATGATGACTAGTTTTCCGTTTGGATCTTTTTGTATAGGCTTATGTTAGCTATAATAAACCAGAATAATTGTATAGTTTTAACTGTATTTTTATTATTTCTTTTATTATTTGGAAGTTTATAACTAACTTTTCGATACCTCATACATGGCTCTTATAGGAAAAAAAATTAAGTTTAAATGTTAAATTATTTTATAATACCTGATGACCTGGAAGACCTGAAAGATATGAGAATGGAAAATTATGATTTACCAGTGCCTCCTCAACCTAACTATTATCGGATTGACAACATTGCCCAGGCTACGCCAACCGGCGTCTCCATGTTTCCAGCTGGCAGTCTTTTTGTGATCATATGACTCGTGGGCGTGGTAGGAACATGTAGGGACCGGAGGTCGGTCGCACCCTCCTTAGATGTTGTCAACTCACCATTTGAAGCCCAGTTTTACTGGCATCAATATGTATGTATAAAATGTAAACTCTGATTATTTTTTCCATAAGTGATTCCAACTGTACAGAATTATTAGCGAACAACAATTAGGTATTGTTATCGAAAACGTATCCTGTACTACAACGCACCCGGAAAACATTATATATTCATCCAGCTGTAGTTCCGTTCAAAACCGGAAAGACATGCCTTCGAAAAAAATCGCTACTCCATTCATGAACGAACAAACTTGTGTTGGTGGGCAAAAGCCAACCATCATCGAATAAATCACTCAATTGAAAGGAACCCCTTTTTGATCCTCACCGAGTTCAAGCGCGTGCCATGCCATCCATCGGTCAAAGCAGGATCTGAAAGACAAATTATCTGCTGTCACCGGTAACAAGCGCAGAAAACGGGTTCTTGCGTTTTCTTTTGCCATCAATGACTACACATCGATGGGAGGCGAGAAGAAAAGGCACCGCATTTCGAAAGATCAAAGAGGAAGATTTCTGGCGGATCTTGTCTTTGGATTCATCGATACACTCGTCACATATGGATGGATGGAAGTTTTGAGGTTTTGACGAGGATCAGATAGAAAACAAGAACAGTGACACGTCTCACAAACTTTCAATCATCACGTTTATTCTTCGGCTGCTTCGTGGGTGGCAAGTGCGGCAGAAGGCAATCATGAATCAATGAATTTTGTGCCACATTTTTCATTTTCAAGAACCAAACAGAAAGGTGTGAAATGGAAAAGTCATGGCCAGAATGAAATGATTGATGTTAGTGTTTCGATCTGCAGTTATTTTCTTCAGTGAAAATTGGACAGATTGGTCGAAAAAATGCTACGATGATTAGTCTGCATCGTAAAATCTAAATAGAAGAAGGTGGAGAGAAGTAGGTGGCAAAGGCATGTACGCTGAAAATATGTAACTACACCCAAAAATTGAAATTGTAGCAAAAAATGCAAAATTGCAATTTTGCAGTTTTTGCAATCATATCTTGAGAAATCCGCATGATTCTGAAAAGGCATTTGCCCATCATGTTCCACAAAGCTTTTTATGGTATAAACAAAGCCATGCAAGTGTGTGCAAGTGGTTATCGCTGTGTGCCTAGTGCCTCGACAATCGCAGCAACCGTTGGGTTTTGGTTCAACCGTCAACAACTTCTCAATATGGGTGAGACAATGGCACAGAACGCCGCTACGCCATATTCCACTGTTGCTATTCCGCTGTCAAGTGTTCTATTTTTATCTGCACTCGTCATCACACTCCTATCGCCCTCTCATCAAGTCACCATGCGGTTTATGAAATAAACGAAGCCATGTAAGTGTGTGCGACCGAAATTTGCTTCATTGTTGTAACGTTGAGTGCCTTAAATACCGAAGAAACTGTAGGACTTTTATTCCATTCACCTCAACTTGTTGTGGTGACTGGATGGTTACAATGAAGAGCCGTCATGCTGACGGTCGCGGTTCGACTCTCGGTAGCGGATGGTAATCTTTTTTTTTTGTGCGCCATTGAATTTACTACTACTAATCAACTGTACAACATCACGCACATTGAATTTTTCTAATCGAATTGATGTGTTGCTTTTTGCCCACGACCAATGTTGCTTTCTTTCTCCAAGTTGCGATCCATTACGAGAAATGAAACCAAATCATGCGAAATTGCATTACAATCTTGCTTTTTTATTTTGGGTGATACTGTAAGCGAAGACAAAGACATCCCCGAAACGGAAAAGGCAATTTTTATCGAAAAATTTGGTACGTGTGGTAAAACATCTAGTCCGTACATCACAACGGAGACGATTAACACTCAGAAACACGTTATGGAATGTCTCCAGAAGCGATCATTGCCGATGATCAGGCAGCACGAAGGTCAAGTAGTGTTTTGGCCTGATTTGGCGTCATGTCATTACGCAAAGGACACTTTAGAATGGTACAAAAGTCAAAATGTTTGTTTCGTGCCGAAAGACATGAATCCGCCGAACTGCCCGGAGGCCCGGCCAATCGGGACTTTTCGGGCTTTAACCAAAGTAAAGATTCGAAAATTCATAAAACCAGCGGACGACATCCAAAAATTTAAAAAGATTGGCCAAAAACGGTCAAAATGGTGGAAAATACCTCTGTGCAGAAGCTAATGGGTCATGTTCAAGGAAAAGTTGGGAGTCTTGGCTATGATTAAATATTTTGATTAAGCGAGAGTAAAATATCATTTAAAACACAAATACATATATGATTTGTCAAATAAAATTATTAAACCTAAAAAAACATGACTTTTTTGTTATTTTAAAAGTGTGCTTATACTTTCTGGAACAGTCTATAAGCAACGTTCAAACTGCTTTTCATCAGCAAAATGCTTGCATTACACCGTATTGGTACAATGCATGAAATTAATTTCGTGCGGACCAGCCAATCGTTGCTCCTCATCTATCGTACCCAAACATGTTGATGTTGCCAATGTGCCTACAGCATTCATTTGTTAACCTCGAAAAAATTGGAAGCGTCACACGCTCCTAATCGAAAATTTTGACTTTATCTTCACCTATCACTTGTAGAGAAGGGTCAATTCCCAAATCAAAAACATTAGAACAAAATCACGATGAAACCTCTTCCAACCCCCACGGTTACGCTTTCAACGTAGGACTACACCTTTTTTTTATGCTGGGGTACAATTTAAAAAAAATGGCATTACGACCGTGACGAAAAGTGGTCAAATTTTGATCGTTAATATCTCAGTATTCCAGATACAAAAATTCCAAAAATTTTGCACTAATCGATCGGAAATATTTCTACGCATCAATTTCAATAGAGAACAATGTTGATTTCAGGCCACATATTTTTGAAAAATTCATTAAAGTTTAGCTTTGATTTAAAATGTATATAAAGCCCATCAGGCCTAAGGATCATAAACATATGAGCCCAAAGGAAAATGGCTGTATAAAATCATAGACTGAACAAAAGTGTACACTGTATTTGGCAAATTTGTTCTACATAAATTTTTAAGTCTGGGACATATAAAAAAAACAATTGAAATTAAGGCCTAACTCATGACCTCGAACATCCTGAGTATAAAGTTCAGGAAGAAAAAATAAATGTCCTTATTAATAGTATAAAGCGTTGTTTTAGAATATGGTACATATGCATACGTACTATTGAATTTTTGGCGATAAACGTTAAATATTTTTGCATCTTTTAGATGTGTCAAGGCTATCCAGAAATGCACTTGAGTTCAGAGTCTACAGTTGTAACAGTAGCTTTTGGGCTATCTAATGTGTATTCAAACATATTGAATGAACCTTTGAAAAGTCAAAAGTCATTATTTGATAATTTTGTGATGTTCTAGGTCATCAAAACTGGCCTTGAGTTCAGAACTTAAGATCTACAGTAGTATGCTATAGCTTTTGAGTTATACAAGTAACGCTACGTATTCAACCATAATTACGTGAATATTTTTGAGAACGCAAACATTACAGAGATAAACTGGGATGATCAGAGTCACCTAAACTGTCCTTGAGTTCAGAACATCAGATCTACAGTTGTAACAGTAGCTTTTGGGGCTATCTACGATATATTCAAACATGTTGAATCATCCAAAGTAGCTTTTTGGGCTATATAAGTTGACGATAATCTTTTGGAAGGTCAAAATTTCATAACCTTCTGATCCTCTAGGTCATCCAAACTGTCCTGGCATTCAGAACTTAAGATTCACAGCTGTAACAGTTTTAGTCAATACAAAGTGACAATAATTATTCAAACATATTCAATTAATATTTTTAGAGGTCAACAAACATAATAAAGCAATATGGCATGTTCTAGGTCATCCAGACTATCCTTGAGATCAAAACATAGGACCTACAGTTGCAACAAAAGCATTCTGGGTTATGCAAAAGGTAAAGGGTGATACGGTCAAAATTTGGTCAAGGGAAAACGCGTGTAAATCGGTGAAATCGTTTATTTAAAAAATCAAATTAAATTTCTTTTTCAAGTTCAATTAGTATAAAATTCAGGAAAATATTCAGTTAGGCTTCCGCTTTTCCAAATCCGAATTGCCGGGCCTTACGCTTGACCCCCTGCCATCAGATTTTGTACAGCCACCTTGTCCACCTTCTTCGCCGCAGAAAGCCAGTTTGCCTTGAACTGCTGCTCGTCCTTAGCAGTTTTTTTGGTCTTCTTTAGGTTCCGCTTGACAATAGCCCAGTATTTCTCAATTGGGCGGAGCTGTGGCGTGTTGGGAGGGTTCTTGTCCTTTGGGAACCACCTGCACGTTGTTGGCGGCGTACCACTCCATGGCCTTTTTACCGTAATGGCAAGATGCCAAATCCGGCCAAAACAGTACGGAACAACCGTGTTTCTTCAGGGAAAGGCAGCAGACGTTTATTCAAACACTCTTTCACGTAAATTTCTTGGTTGACAGTCCCGGAAGCTATGAAAATGCTGCTTTTCAAGCCACAGGTACAGATGAGCTTGCCAAACCAGATATTTCTTTGCGAACTTTGACAGTTTCGTGTGCTTGAAAATATCTGCTACCTTTCCCCTTCCTTTTGCCGTATAAAACTCCTGTCCCGGAAGCTGTTTGTAGTCGGCTTTGACGTAGGTTTCGTCGTCCATTACCACGCAGTCAAACTTCGTCAGCATCGTCGTGTACAGCCTCCGGGATCGCGCTTTGGCCGTCGTATTTTGTTTATCATCGCGATTTGGAGTCACTACCTTCTTGTAAGTCGATAGTCCGGCTCGTTTTTTGGCTCGATGCACGGTTGTAGACGATACAACCAGCTTATTTGCGGCATCTCGGAGAGATAGGTTAGGGTTTCGCTTGAAACTACCGGCAACTCTCTTTGTCGTCTCAGCGGCTTCCGGTTTTCGATTTCCCCCGATCCAGACTTCCTGGCTGTCGACAAACGTTCCCCAAACACTTTAATTACATTTGTAACGGTTGATTTGGCAACTTTTAGCGATTTTGCCAACTTTGCGTGCGAGTAGTTTCGGATTTTCGCGATGCGCGAGCAAAATTTTGATACGCTGCTCTTCTTGCTTGGACGGCATTTGACAACTGAAGAGTGAATTCCAACATCAAAATAGAGCAACATTCTACACACACACACCTTCAAAATGAGGGGTGTTCAGGTTTTTTAAATGCAAAATTGAAAGAAATACGTCAAGTTGATATTGACCAAATTTTGACCGTATCGCCCTTTATGATGTTTATTGAAACATATTCATTGAATATCTTGGAAGACCAACTGACATTATGAGATAATCTTAGGTTATCCAAACTATCCTGGAATTCAAAACTTAAATTCTTCGGCTGTAACTGTGACCAAACAAAGTAACAACAATTTAAGTGAGTCTTCTGGAAGCAGATATAATGAGATAGTTTGGGATATTCTAGGTCACCAAAGCTGCCCTTGAATTCAGAAGATAGGAGCTTTAACATTAGCTTTATGACCTTTGAAAGGGTCGATATTCATTCAAACACATTCAATGAGTCTTCTGTGAGGTCACTAGCCATTATCAGATTACCTTTGAACGTTCAAGTTTATAATAACAGACTTCAGTTAAGAACTTTAGATGGGAACTCTTGGGTTCTACAAAACTACGATAACTATTCAAACATATTCAATGAATAATTTGAAACGTCCACAGATATCATAGGATAATCTTATTAGTTTTAGGTCATTCACAACATTAGGTCTACAATTATAACATTAGCTTTATGGGCTGTACAAAGTTCATGCCAAACAACATGAATATCCCAAGATTATTACATAATGTCAATCGTGATTACATAATTACAACTGTAGATCTTAAGGTCTAGAAGTGAGTTAAGTTCTGAACTTCAGGACTGTTTGAACAACTGAGCACAACTTAAAAAAAATATCCTTTTTGTTTCAATCATTTCTATGTAACTGAGTACGAATTTAATCTGAACACACTAAATTGCTTGTAAAATAACGCTTGGCAAATTTTAGGCTTGTAAGGGCCAATTCAAAGAATATTGATTGTAAGTTACACAAGGCACGGCTGTAGAACAGATTGTAGGCCAATTACCATTACGGACACATTTATGCAGGAGTCTCAACAGCATGGATTGGTAGTTGCTAGGTACAGGTAGTGCAGGGTAAACATTTGGGTTCGATCGTGTGATCCCGTTAATAGTAAAAAAGTAGAATAAATCGGTTTCAGTTAGAATACGACTGAACGTTGATTTTTAAAAAACTCTTGAACGCCTCCGGATAACAGCGCGAAAACGGTTCTTCACAATGGTGTATAACGCATAAGCGTAAATTCGCGGCTTCCTCAAAACCCACCACATCGAATCCGAGGCAGATCTGCTCAATCGCTGTCAAATCAGCCGGCTGCGTCTCGAATACGGCGACTAGGCACACTGGGAAAGGAACATCGGCATCAGCCGTTAATAGGACTTCAGGATCGCGTTGTCCCGCGACCGCATCTCAATGACGCTATACTCCTACAGCTCATTATAGTATGAAAGTAAAAACCACCAAGTAAATAATCCATAACCACTGAAAGAAATAGACTGGTAAACAACACCCGCCTGCCGATAGTGTCGAATCCGTTGTTCATACTAATTCTGAGAGTCTGGGCGAATATAGAGGTGCACCGTAAACCGAACCGCTGAATATCACAAAAACAACACAACCTAACATAAACCACTACAACACTATCATACACAAAGGCAAATAACATGGTAGGGTTTATTAAACGCTTCTGCTACAACTTTCAAGATTGGTAGCACTATTCACAAACTCTATATAACACTATAATAGAGGTCTATCTGGAATATTGCGGCATTGTGTGGTCTCCTCGTCAGGTATACATGAAGAAAGAATAGAATCAGTACAAAACAATTTTCTATTATATCATCGCTTCGTATATGCTAGGCTGGGCCTCACATCGTCCATCATATGAAGCTCGCTGCATGTTGATTGACATCAAACATTGAAAGAACGACGAGAATATGCGATGGTTTCATTTGTAAACGATATCTGTTTCGCAGCGTGTTAGCCGAACTACTTTCTAAATTAAATTTTTATGTACCAATTAGACGACTTCGAAATCGTAATTTATTTGCTCTAGACCATCATCGCACGGAATATGCTAAAAATGGACCAATAAATGTGATGGATTCTATAATCAACTTTTCTTGAAATGTTATTTACAATGTCTCCGTGGTATAAATTAAAACATTATTTTAAGTCCTGAGGATACAAAACTACAAAAAATTTTTATATTTATGTATAGTTAAGAAAAAACATTATGTATGTACTAGTCTACAAATGGTTGACAAAATAAATAAAATCAAAATAAAAAAAAATCAATACACTGGCTTATAATTTTTCGTGAAGTGTAAGATTTAAAAAAATTTATGATTTGTCGAACTCTTTAACAAGTTAACAGTAACCATCTTCAATCCACAATCCCGTTCTTCCAGCAAGACTTAACCCAAATTAAAATCCAGCTTTGATACTGATCCAACTCCCAATTCATATGCAAGAAATGCACCGTTTCATGCACAAACACCGCTTCCATTGCACGCACCTCTGGCAACTTGCAATTAAACCCAATCATCCACAGTCCCCCACGAAATTTGCAGCCAAGACGTTCTCCAAATTTCAACCGACTCCTGTTGGTAAACCCTTCTACGTTCCTTACTCCCAACCACAACCAAACATATTCGCTCCCAAAACGAACGTTTGTGCAGCCACAACCACGGCCCGAGCCGATGGATACAAGTACGATCCGTACTCAGCAAATTAATTATAGCAATCGGCCAGTAGCACAACGCCGGCAAGCTAGCGGACAATGCGCATCCACGAGCCTAACGCTAAACGAATGGCGAACACTTTACGGAAGAATACGTTGAACAGAAGAATACGAAAAATGGTATGCCGAACAGCTCGAATTGAGCAAAATTTTTTAACGATAGCTGATTATTGTGGAGATCCATTTGAAAATTTAAACTTGGGTGGTGAAATGCTACCGACAATAATCACCCACACAAGACGTCATTCAAGAGGAAGAAACTAATTTTTTAGAGAGCAACGATTGGGTAACGAAATGGTTTCCTTGAAAGATGAAATAAAACTCTTCCATACATCCAATTTACTTTGAAGAGAATATTGAGTATATAGATTGTGGTGCCAATGTAAATGTTATTTCTAAAAAATGGGCTATCTCTTCGGGATTCCCAATATTTACTCACACGTGAACAAAATGTTAAAGGTGACGGAGCAGTGAAAAAAATTAAACGTTGTATGCATGGCTCTTTTTAACGCTCTAGGACATTAATTTCTTGGTGTTTGTTCATCTTTTTTCGATGGAATAATTGGAACAAATACTTTTTGGAAAACGATTCAACCTTTCTGCGGAAAAAAACGCTTGATAATATGTGACTCAGGAAAGTGAAAAAATTCCTCTCAAATTTTACAATCCCATACCTACAGAGATACATAAACAAACTCGAAAAAATAAAATCTGTTGTAGAAAATTCCAATTTTATCTCAATGATAAGGCGAAGCTCATTGCAGTTCCCTATAATAAAAAAGCAATATAGAAGTGTTCCACGGCCAAATAATAAGTTGACATGCACCACAAATGTTCAAGATGTGAGATTCAAGGACCACCAGACGATATTCCTATATATCAGAAGTCATACCCGTATCCAATTTCGTGCTGATGAAGCTGAAAACGCAGATACTTAAAGCTCCTCGGTGATGGGTATAATAAAGACCATCCAGATCAGCTTCCAAATTCACCTGTTTTGGATAGTCACCTAAAAAAGCGGACGCCTGGGCGAAAAAAATTTCGACTTGTCATTGGTGCACAACAATGGCCCGACAAACTATCTCGAGACAAGTATCCGATGCCAGAAATTGCCCGTACAATGAACCTTCTACGTTCGGCCAATAAAATAGCTTTCTGCACTCTCGGCCTTGCGTCTGGTTTTCACCGAGATCAAGATGAAGAAGGAGAGATCGTTGAAAAGGCGGCTTATTTTCTGTCAGTTGTGGCAAATACGAATTTCTTCGTGTGCACTTTTAGCTTCAAAATGCCCCAGCCATCTTTCAGAGGTCAATGAGACGACGTGCTGAGACAACATACTTGGAAAACGGTGTTACGTTTACATCGATGATGCTGGTATGTTGTAGGAAGAACACTCAAAGAACACCTAGAAATTTAGAAATTGTGTTGAAAACATTACTTTAAATGAAGCTAACCTGTAGGGTCCGAGTTAGATAAATCGAGTTTCACACAATTCAGGTAGAATTTTCTGCGGTTATATTATAACAGACGGAGGGTATAAAACCAAGCGAGAAAAAAAATTGAAGCAATCAGAAAGTATCCCGAACCCAAAAATTTGAAACAGCTGAGAGGATTCCCTGGGAATGATGGGGGTACTACCGTGAGGTTTGTTAAAGGATTTTGCTAAAATAGCTAAACCCTTAACTTTAAACTCTTATAGAGGGGAGGGAGACTCCAAAAGCGTTAGAAGTGTAAAGCTTCGTTATGTAATGAAAAAACTTGTTTCGAAAATATGAAACGAGTTACTGACCGGTAACGACTATCTGACATACCCAGATTTTTCTGTGACCTATCATGTCCTAGCTACTGATGCATCCGACTGCGCGTCGAATGCTGTTTTTGATCAAGAGAAATTCTGGAAATGACGGACCAATTTCGCTTTGCGTCTAGAACTTTAAATAAGACTGAAGAATCGTACAGTGCTACAGACAAAGAGCTTCTTGCGATTGTTTGGGCTTTAAAAGTGTTCAGAGGATATCTCTATGGTCAGAAGGTCAAGATTATACAGATCATCAGCCCCTGACCTATAACCTTTCCCCAAAAACATCAAATAGAAAACTTATGAATTGGAGAAATTTCATCAAAGAACATGATTATGAAATCATGTACAAACCCGGAAAGTCGAACGTGGTAGCAGACGCTTTAAGCCGCATTCAGATTAATTCCTTAACGCCTACTCAGCACTCTGCTGAAGACGATGACTCCAACTACATCATTTCAACCGAAGCGCCTTTGAACAGCTTTCGTTCTCAAATAATAATTGAAACAACAACAAATAACCCAGAAACCAAAGTAACAAATCCATTTCCTGGTTATCGCAGAATATTAATCAGAAGGACCAAATTCAATGAATCAATTTTGACCGCTATACTCAAAAGAATTTTGCGATCCCACAAAAACTAATGGATTGTACACATCTAAGAAGAAGTGCTTGGCCAGATCCAGGAAGTGTTTAAAAAATATTTTAGCAGACCCGGCCTGCTGAAAATTCATTCACGCAGATAATGTTACGAGATGTTACAGATACCGATGAGCAGGACAAAATTGTTCGAGAAACACATAACAGAGCTCACCGCGGAAATTCAAGAAAATAAATATCAGATTTTGCGTGAATTATATTTTTCCAAAAATTCACAACATCTGAAGAGACATATTCGTGTCTGCGACAACTGTAACACCTCGAAATATGATCGACAGCCACTGTTGATACCTATCAAGAAACACCCATCCCTAATTATCCTTATCAAATCCTCCATATAGACATCTTTCAAATCGAATCCGACTACTATTTATCAAGCATTGATGAATTCAGTAAAGATACAGCAGAATGATTCCATAAGATCCCGACACGCTGTTCATATTGCAAAAGCAATATGGGAAACAATAACTTCTTTCATTATTCAAACTCTCTCGTAATGGATAACGAGCGCGCCTTTCAATCGCCCGATATCAAGAAAATTACTCGATCTGAACATTAAGGTGTACCTTACACCCAATAGCAAATCTGAAGTAAATGGATGCGTAGAGATTCCATTCCACCATAATAAATTATTTAGAATTCAAAAACAGATTACTCACGTTACCACCCGTAACATCGTCCACATTGCTGTGGAAAAGTACAATAACACCATTCATTCATCCACGCTCAAAACTCTACAGAAATCTTATTTGGAAACCAGAAGACCCCGACAGACAAATAGACCCGAAACAGACTGGAACAAATTCGACACAAGACATATGACGAAATAATAGTCAGACTCAAGGAAGCCCAAAATAAATAGTTAGAAAGCTAATAAAAATAGACAATCTCCACCTATTTTAGAAACTGGCCAAATGGTCTATATAAAAGATAAAATCATTAAACCTAAACATTGAGCTATATTCAAGAAAACATTCGTACAGAATAGTAATGAGGTTACACTTCAAAATGAAAAAAATTCTAAACTGCACAAGTCTTATTTAAAGAACATTAACTTATTTCCAGGATCCCGACAGTCTTAGGAAGCCTTCAAATACAAAGTTTGAATCAGGAACATGTAGCAATTATACACATAGCACAAAACAAAATTATTACAGGACATTCAAAAAATTATAAACAAGATAAATACAACCCAAATCAGTGGGCTGTGAACGATATAAAAACCAAAATATTGACGAGAGACAATGATGCTCCGGAAATGACTGCAATACTAAAATGGAAAATAGACGAACTACAAACAAACCTCAAACAAATACAACCGAAATCTCGACGACAGAAAAGATGGGACGCACTTGGGAGAGCTTGGAAGTGGATGTCAAGGCTCACCCGACGCAGACGACTTAAACCTAATCAATACAGAAATTTATAAAGTAACTAAAAATAATAATCTACTAATCTCAATTAATGATAATCTTTATGAAGGTTTTAATAACATGACGGAAGCAATTAATGAACTAGTTAAGGAAGAACACAAAATATACGATATAGTTACAGAAGGAAATAATTTGTTTAGTATTATTCTGAACTTCAGACATTATAAATCAAGAGATAATTCAAATTCAAAATGCCATTATACTTTCAAAATTAGGAATAGTCAACAACAGAATACTTAGACCAAAGAAATAGAATTCATGAATCAGATTTTTAAGCGATCAGGGCATACCAATCGACCTTTTAGACGAGGCACTCGGGTTCGCGAGTGTCACCATAGGCACTGATGGAGAAACGATACTTTACATCATCAACGTCCCAAATCTCAGCAATTCAACATATCAGCATTTGAGAGTTGAACCAATTATAGAACAATCACTTCGCATTATACTAGAGGGCAATGACTCTCTTTATGGCAACAACAAACTCTATTTGAAGACCGGTATTTGTTCAGAAATTAGGCAACTGGAGCCTCTGCAATCTCAACAGTTTAAAGGATGTTTTCACTGACGAATGCATATCTAACATAATCCTTGGTCAAAATAGCCGGTGCACATACGAAAGCATCGGGCATCATCCAATAGTAACAGAAATGAGCCCAACCATATTGTTATTGAACGAGGCGAACGACACACTCCTCAATACATGCGGAATTTCTGACCGAAAACTAGTTGGCTCATTCCTAATCACCATGCCAAACTGCACAATTTCGATAAGGACTATAACGTTTACAAACCAAATCATATACACCGCTGAACACCCTATTTTCGCACTTACAACAGGATTGAAGGTTACAAGGCGAAATATTGAACAATCAACCGATATCCACACGTTGAGAAGACTTCACCACAAAAACTTGGAACATCTGGAGAACCTGAAAGTAACAACAGTCACCCATCAATGGACAATAGTCGGAGGATTTTCCTTCACAACTTTCATGATCATAACCGTTGCAATTTACACTATTTTTAGACTCAGAAATCACTCGAAGAGAGTACACATCAACCAGCCAAAACCACATAAATCTGAGGATAGTCAACCCGCCGATCCAGCACCAATACATTTTTATCAGCCACCATCGTTGAGGATGTGATATCGAACCAGGAGGTTCAACACCAGGAGGAGCAGTTACCACCAAAGGCACGGTACACCAGCAGAACAGATTACCCGGCGTGCGTACCGAGCCGCGGACACATTTCATGCAGGAGTCAGCAGCATGGATTGGTAGTTGCTAGGTACAAAGGTAGTGCAGGGTAAGCTTATTTTAGGTTCGATCGTGTGATCGATTAATAATGAAAAAGTAGAATAAATCAGTTTCAGTTAGAACTCCGACCGGAGCAGTTACAGATTTTTAAAAAGCTCTTCGAACGCCTCCGGACGTAACTTTGATTGCACAATCTGATTGGCTGACACATTAAGTTGCGTAGGCCTGTTGATGTGGCGGACTTAGTCCGTGCTTCAACCTACCCCGCAGTGGGATGTTAGGCAAAAATGTCGTTGGTTCGAGTACCACTGTATACATGCCCTTTTCGCTCAATTTTCCAAAAACATCTGTTATATTTCAATCCTGCCGCACACTAAGCGGAACTATCAAAACTTTCTCTTCATATCTTGCATTCCTAGCCAAAAACATTGTTGTTCACACTTGGTGCCTCGCGGTCAGGGCCTGATTTTGGGGGCCGGGGGAGCATGGCCCCAGGCCCCCACATTGTGGGAGCCCCCACAAAAATCATCACTTATGATTTATATTTTCACTACGTCTAAACTATTTTTTTACCGTGTATGACCTCGATGTGACTCTCTCTTCTCCCTCACTGACCGCTAAACCGAATATTCATGATAAACAATCAGTGTGTTCTCTCCCACCGCCGCGAACCGTTTGCTATTCTGCTTGTGCGTCTGTGAAACTGTTATCGTTTCGGCAACCATTTGTGAAAATTGGTGATTTGAAATAAAAAAAAATGGGCGATCGTCACGTTGTGCATAGAAATTATAAAAGTGGATCGGAGAAAAGAAAAATTCAAGATGAGCGGAACAAAAAGGTCGAGGAAGTGCTTTCAAAAACCCCGAAAATCAGTTCATTTTTTGCGGCGGGTAGTACTAGTGCAGCAGCGGGTGAATCCGAAACTGAGTCAAATGTTTTTCGGGATCCGGTACCCTTGCCGGTGCCCTCAGAAGAGGCTTCGAGCTCCAAGTCTATTGGTTCAGATTCAATTGCCAGGAAAGTGGAAGAAAAAGTCAACCCAAATTTTGAGAAGGATGTGGGAAAGTGGTCAAAACTAAGTGCTAAGGAAATTGATTACTGGATTGCAAAAGGTCCTAGTGAACTGCATAATTGTGATGATGAGCAAATGTTCGAAAATTTCTCGGTAAGCCAAGATAGAGGGGATGTTACAGGCTTCCGAAAATGCACAAAATCCTTGTTTTACCGAAAGCTCCAGAATGAAACAGTGTTCCAAAATTGGCTTTGTTTTTCGCCGGACAGCGGTAAGCTGTATTGCTTTTTTTGCAAGCTTATGAACGTTTCATTGTCGAACTTTTCTGGTGATGGGTTCTGCAATTGGAAGCGCGCCCAAGAGAAATTAAGCTCACATGAAACATCGAAGGATCATTTGGAATCTTCAGTCGCCATTTCGTTGCGAGCGGGAAAACTTGGTCTTGATCAAAGTTTAAAAAGAGAGGTAAGTTTTCGGCAGACAACTAATCGTCCCATTTAAAAAATTAGAAAGCTCCCATAAATTAATCAAAATTAACCAATAGTAAAAAAGGGTAGTACCGAGTGCCACCGTATATTTGACCGTGTTTAATTTGAAAACATTTTAATTTGACCCCCGTTTATTTGCACTTTGTTCCAATTGAAAATGGTTCAAACGTCATTCATGGAATTCGGAACTTTGGCTCATGGAACAAAACGAAGTGAAATGGTAAATTGTGAAGCGGAACGCAGAATAAAAACAAAACAGCAAATAAGGTTGCCAGGATCATGGTTTTATTGTTACTGGAAGCTCAAATTGAAAATTTACTCTGGTAATTTTGATGAGATGTTATTCAAATCAGCGGGGGTCCACAGTAGCAATTAATAAATCAACATTTTCCATTAGTAAATCAAAAAGATCATGAATCAATAAAAACTTCCATAAAAATAGATTTTCGTTCCATAAAAAAGTCAAAAAAGCAATAATTCTTTAAAAAAATCAAATTTACATTAAAAAAAAACAAAACCTTTACAAAAAATAGAAAATACATAGAAAAGAAAATATGAAAAAACAATAAAAATAATCAAAATTTACCATAAGTAAAACCCCAAGAGTTCAAGGAAAGTATAAAAAGCAGAAAAACCAAGTAATTTTTCCTTAACATAAATGATTGTTTGCTTGAAATTGTTTCGATGCAACGAAGGAGCTACGCTCCCTACTGCATCAAAATTTCAGGGGTGATTCAACTACACCACATAAGATCAGTGTTTTGGGTTATATATTTAAGGATTAAATATTATATATTTATATATTTAAAGAATTAAATGACGATTTATGATTCATTTCTTGTAATTTTAACTTAAATTATAGTTTTTTGATAGTTTTTCATGAGAATAGTTGATTTTTTATGGAATTTTTCTAATAATTTATGAAAACTTCGTATTTCTCTCGACTTGGAGGTTTTAATTTCATAATGAAATTTTTGAGTATTTTCTCGCTTTTCGGAACTTTTATGGAACATAAATTGATTGTTTATAGAAACATTTGATTCACTAATTGTTTTATTGATTTGTTTATTGATATTCTTGATTTTATTATTGCTATTATCCCTTTTTCTTTTGGTAATTTTTGATTTTCTTACGGATAGTTTTAATTTTTTAATGAGTCGTTTATATTTTAGCCGTAAGATTTTTATTATTATAAAAAAATGAGCATAAGATACCCAATATCCAAAAATTATAATTATCACAGGAACAACAGATGGCAAGCTACCGGCGAGATGTCTTGAAGCGAGTGGTGAAAGCCATTACGTTTTTGTCGGAACGTGGTTTAGCGTTTCGTGGAGAAGACGAGCTGTTTGGTTCGTCCAAAAATGGGAATTTCATGGGAATTCTCGAGCTAGTTTCAGAATTTGACCCATTTTTAGCTCAGCATATCGAGAAGCACGGCAATAAGAGGAGTGGGCACGCCAATTATTTGTCTTCTACAATTTGCGACGAGATCATCGACCTTATGGCAGATAAGGTATTTGCGGTTATTACTAGCCGAATAAGAATAGCAAAATACTATTCAATTTCCGTCGATTCTTCTCCCGATGAATCTCATATTGACCAGCTGACAGTCACAGTGAAATATATGGAAGGAACTAGCCCCGTTGATCGATTTCTAACATTGATTCCGAATTGCGGTCATGCGGGTCAGCAGATGGTTGATGCACTTCTCGAGTTTTTGAAAAAACACGAGATTTCCAGGATTGCCGAGGACAGTCTTACGATAACGCGCCGAACATGCCGGGAAAATACAAGGGCATGCAAGCGTTGGTTTGCAAAAACCCATATGCTTTTTCGTTCCCTGTTGCGCTCATTCGTTGAATTTAGTTGGAAAGGCCGCAGCCAATACCTGTTCATCTGCTGTGGATTACTTCAACTTTGTTCAAAACCTGTTCAACTTTTTCACGGGCTCAACAAGTCGATTCCAGCTATTGACTGAACATCTCTCCGAGACCGAACGGAAGTATACGGTGAAAAACCTAAGTGACACTCGATTGTCGTGTCGGGCTGATGCAACGAAAGCATTGCTTCACGGGTATTCTGAAATCAAATCCGCTCTTTTGACCATTGCTGAGAATGCAGAGGAGAAGGATCTAGTAAAAAATGAAGCACTGTGTCTCTTCAATAAGATGTCACAACTTGAAAATGCGATTTACACCCAGTTCTGGTGCGACATACTGGAAAGATTCGACGCCACTAGTCAGTTTCTCCAAAACCCGGCCACAGCTTTGAAACCCGCAGTCAACTCAATTATCACTTTGATTGAATACGTTGAATCCAAACGAGCAAAATATGATGAATACGAGTCTAATGGCAAGAAGATGTCAGGCACGGAGAGCTACCGGAAGACGCGATTGCGAACAAAAAACGTTCGACTTAATGAGCTATGGGTCGGGCCAAGCAAGCTGAAACTGTTTCAACACAATCTCCAAAGGAAAAATTCAAAGCTGATGCCTTTTCTCCTGTTATTGATCAGCTTAAAATTTCATTGGCAGAGCGTGCTGAAGCATATAAACAGGTAAAGATAATTACTGGCTTATGTCTTTTATCAAATCTTTGACTTTTTCTCTTGTCTCATTTATATTTTCCAAAGGTGACAAATTTATTCGAATTCCTGTCGGATTTGGATGCGTCCCCGTCAGCCTTAGAAGAGGGAGCAAAAAGGTTGGTTGAAACGTACCCTGCTGACCTTGGTCCGGAGTTAACCAACGAGCTCATCCAACTCGTTTCATTCGCAAAGCAAAGCTGCTACACTCATAACGAGCCAGTAGAGTCGTTCCTCTACAATTTCATTATGAAAAATGACTTGCGTGCCACTTTTCCTAACGAAGAAGTTGCATTGCGAATTTACCTAAGTATTATGGTATCAAACGCAGAGTGGTGAGCGGTCATTTTCAAAAATAGAAATACATCAAAAAATAGGCTGAGGACATCGATGACTAACGAAAGGCTCGTGAATTTGACTCTGTTAAGCATTGAAAACAAGATCTTGAAAGAAATAAGTGTTGACGATATAATTGACTCATTTCAGCTAGCAAAGTCTCGCAGGAAGGCCTTTTAAACTTAAAGTTGTATATTAACCATACATTTTGATTATCAACCAATAAAAATCATCATCAGAAAATGTTTAGACACAGTATTCTTTTTTTTTTAAATTTACATCAAGAAAAGGGCCCCCACACTTCTTTGGCCCCCGGGCCCCCTCAAATGTAAGTCCGGCCCTGCTCATGGTGATGAGCGAACATCTCCTTCTACATCATAATCGTTACTCCTCGCACGGAGAATATATA